>APFE030198920.1:0-14676 GCA_000404065.3 Pinus taeda | reverse complement strand
CAATGGAAAACCGTCGATTGCGATAAGGTTGTGGACCAGACTAGTTTATTAACAACTGCTTAAGATCATATCGCATATGCTTTGTCGGCAGTAGTGGAATCACTATGTTATGTGCAAAACTCCGAAAATTGCGATTAAGGTGATGATGTGGCTGGTAGGACCACCCATTATATGTTTTTAACTATGTTTGTGAATATCGATGATGTTGATAACGGAGGACAGAGCACGCTTGTAAAACCTCCTATTTTCATGAAAGTTGAGATTGCGGGATTAAAGGAATGACATGGCACGTGGGATCTCCAATATGGGTATAACCTCTCTTGTGATGCGATTTCCGTGAATCATTAAGTCTGTGGATGAAAGGGCCTCTCTGGTATAATTTTAATATGCAACATCTATTGTAATTCGGCCTCTCTTCCAATGAACGTGTTTTTTGAGTATTGGTGAACTTGAAGAGGCAGAGGAAGCCAAATATCGAGAAGTCGAAGGTCGAGAAGCCGAAAGGTCCAGCGAAAAAAGGAAGCCAAAAGTCAGGCGTATCAGGCATCTATAACAGAGAACAAGGAAAGTTCACAATTGAAAGACTATAAGAAACAGAGGAAGTCGAAGGTCTGGCAGACGTGGAAGAAGTAGCAGGACAGAAGTAAGTCGTAGGTCCAACAGGGTTGGGAGCAGAGAACTACTACCAAACATATCCAGAAAATATATAGCAGAGGGTTGGAGCCCTTGGGGTTGGAGCCTCAAAATTGGAAGCATTGGTGTCTTGGGAGTTGGTGCTCCTAAATCCAAGGTTGGTGCCTTGACAAGCAGGGTTGGTGCTCTGGAGTTTGGAGCCTCACAAAAAGTCCAAGTTGGTGCTTGGCAATTGGTTGAAGCTCTATATACATTGTACTTGATTTATTGTAAATATTATATTAATAAAAGCATTTATTCCTGTTATTTATTTTGTGTTCTAAATATAAATGATTTAACTGATAAAAATAACAATTGAAAAGAAACACTGATTCACCCCCCCCCAGCATTTCCAACAATTGGTATCAGACCCAGCTTCTTCATATCAACCTAACAGCTAGAAGAAGGATTCTTAGTCATAATGAGAAATCAAGAAGTGTTAGGAAGACCTCCTTTGTTCGATGACACAAATTTTGGTTTCTGGAAAAAAAAGAATGTCCTACTACTTAATGTCCCTTGGACCTGAAGTTTGGCATTCAGTTTTAAGTGAGTACACAACTCCTTCCACTCTTCCAACAGATCAAGACGAAAGGAAAGCTTACATTGCATATGCAAAAGCCTTAAACTCCATCACTAGTGGAATCACTGATTCTGAATTTACAAAAGTCATGAATAGTAACTCGACCAAAGAAGTATGGGATAAGCTAATTAGCTTATACGATGGGGGCTCCAAAGTTAAGAAGGCAAAGCTTCAAACTCATAGAAGGCAATTTGAAAGTCTGAAAATGGATGATGAAGAAGATATTGCTTCATACTTTCTCTGAGTAGCTGAAGTGGTCAACTCTCTTAAAAGATTGGAAGAAAACATTGAAGAAAGCACTATTGTTAAAAAGGTCTTAAGATCTCTCCCAGACAGATTTGACTCCAAAGTAAGTGCTATAAAAGAAATGAAGGACCTAGATACTCTCAAGATGGATGCACTTCATGGAATCCCCATTGCCTATGAGATGAGAAAAGGATGCCCAAGTTCCAAAGATGCAACATTTAAGGCCACAAAATCAAAAGAGGGGAAAGAATGGAATACTAGTAGTGATGACTCCGATGTTGAATCCGAATTGGCACAATTTGTTTGAAGACTAAAGAAAGGATCTAAGCTAAAAGGTAAGTACCCTCTTATTTGTTTCAAATGTGGAAAAATAGGTCATTATGCTGCAAAATGTCCTCTTAAGCATGATAGTGATGGTGAGGAAATTTCTAAAAGGATGGTATACAAAAAGAAAGGGTTCAATAAGAGGAATTTCTTCTCTAAGCAAGATGAGTCTGATGAAGGTGAATTTGTAGTCATGAAAAAGAAATCAACTAATCAGTTCCCTCATTGCAAAGGAGGTAATGATGAATCAGATGAAGAAAATGACCATGCTAGAAGCCAAGAAGTATTATTCATGGCATTCACAAATGATGATGATTTCGGTCTAGAAGGAAATGTAGATGAATTGTTAAGGAGTGCCATTGAAGAAAATGAGAAATTACGAAATAAAATCACCTCTCTCAAGGTAGGAAACGAGGAAACAAAAAGAAGGGAAGACCTCTTCAAAATAAACTAAAAGAAAAAAGAAGAAATTTGTGAAGAACGTGAAGCCAAAATAGTATCTCTGAGGAAGGAATTGGAGCAAGTCAAAAAGGGTTGGGAAAGCTCTCAAATAATTGACATTATCCTAAATAATCAAAAACCTCAACATGACAAATCTGGGATAGGTTTTAAAGGAGAATCATCAAGTACTATGAATCATGCGAAAAGCTATGCCAATGTACTTTCCAACAACCCAAAAGAAGAAATATTATTTCATCAAAAGCCCATCTCAAATCCAAAGAATGAAGAGGGAGTAACTCCAAGGAAGAATGTTGATTCAAATCATGGCCATTACACAGGTACAAAACTATCTTTTCTGGGCATTGTTTTTATTGTAAAAATTTTGGTCATCAAGCTAGACATTGCATGGCCCGCAAGAATGAAACACCAAAATTGAAGGATCAAACAAACAAACCATATGGTCTCAATGGGCAAGGACAAATCAAGACCTACAACTCTTTTGATCCCTTGGCCAAATTTGATCCGATCTGCTCATTATGTAATGATAATGGACACAATAAACAAAATTGCCCCCTCAAAAGAAGAAAAGCAAAAAATGAGAATCCCAACATGGATAAATGTGGCCTAGCTCTATGTGCTCATAGTGATGAAAATCATTGGTTTGTGGATAGTGGGTGCTCCAGACATATGACAGGGGACAAAAGGAAGTTTGTCTCGTTGAACAAAAAGGAAGGAAATGTATCCTTTTGAAGTGGATCTACCAAAATTGCTGGAAAAGGAACTGTCACCCTTATTAATGGAAAAGGAAAGGCTCAAAATGCTTTGCTAGTAAACGGGCTCAAACACAATCTCCTGAGTGTTAGCCAAATCTGTGATCAAGGACATAATGTTGTCTTTAGCACTAAAGATTGTGAAATAAGAAACTCTTCCTCAGGGGAACTTGTGGCAAAAGGGGTTAGAACACCAGATAACATCTACATTCTGAACAAAATTCAAGAAGATAAATGTTACATAAGTCAAACAGATGAAAGTTGGTTGTGGCACAAGTGACTTGGACATATAAGTTTCAATAACTTGATCAATATCAACGAGATTATTGCGGTGCGAGACATCCCAAAGTTATTCAAGCCAAATCAAGGAGTATGTGGTCCATGTCAACATGGAAAGCAAACTAGAACCACAAGACCAAGGAGTTTTCTACATCAAAGCCTTTGGAGATCATCCATGCTGATTTATGTGGACCAACTAGAACTCCGACACTCTGTTATCTCAAAACCTCACCTAGACAGGCTGTTGATCAGGTAGACCTTGAGTAACTATTTCAAACCAACTTTTGGTTGAGGCTTAGCCTCCTCAACTTGAGAGGGCTCCTTCACTAGGTTAAAGCTTTTGAATAGAATGGATAAGATGGCTAACTCTATGAAACAAATGAAGGAGTGTAAATGGTTGAAACATAGTCAATAAACATCCATTGGGCTTATGGAGTTAGAAAATGCTTAGTATGACAACAATATTAGCTGAACATGGAAGTCAAGTCATCAAGAGTTCGATATATCAGTTAACACATAGGAACATGGAGGAAACACAGTCTACAAATGCATGAAGGAAGTTAGAGCATTGCCAATGAGTTCTAAGTATCATACATTTATACTACTGCAAATAAGGAAATGAGGACAAACATAAAACAAGCCACCATTGAACTCTTTCTAAATCATGAGAACTAAAGCCTAAGTCTGTATTCATAAAAACATAATCCTCTTACAATGACACAATATGAGTGTTTTCTATGAAAATTTCCAATCCTTGGTGCATTACCCCTCTTGTCATATATAGAGTCAATTACAAGCTTGGATTCCTTCCTCCAGCAAGAGGGGAATTTGAATTTCTCTAGACTTGACACCTATTGAACTTTAAACAAACTATTAATTACAATTGACTGTAAACTAACAGTCTTAGAGACCTAATTTGACTAGGAGTGTAACTCCTTATCTATGCTAGCAACAACCTTAACTATCAAAGCAAATTTGTTCTTTGACATCTGTCCCTCTTCATCTTTGGCTTGAGTGATGACTTTAAACTTCATGCTGGCTTTTGATTGCTTGCCTTTAATTGTCATTGGATACTAGGAAAATTGCCCCTGTTTTTTTGTTTTGGTCTCCAAAGTGGTTCCTCGAATTCTGCTAACCATTTTATCCCCTTTAATAACATGTGGTGCCTTGAATTAGTTCAGAGGTCCTGCTCATATACTCGTGCTAAGACAAAATCCATTAGATGCTGGTTGAAGCATGACAACTGTCTGAGCTACGAAATGACTGCTATTTTCGTAGCGCAGATTTTGGAGTTATTAAATACCTCTCATTCTTTGAATTTTCCTTTGCTTAGTATTCAAAACTTTTGGGATGGTCCTTTTGTGTCTTCTACAACATCATTCTTTCATAATGGTTCCTCCTTTTCATTCCAAAATTGATTCAAAAAACAAAACTTGCAGCTTCAGTAGTTTCGTAGCACTTTACGAAACTGCTATGCATTATATGTCATTTTCAGTAGTTTTGTAGTGTGATTCAAGAACAAATTCTCTTGTCATTTTTTGGAATTTTTTGATGGCTTATCCACATGCTATGAGCCAAATAAGCTGACATTATCTATCCAAAATAACCTTCAATCTTCAAAAGTAAACTTCGCATCAAAATTTTCTCAAAATTGCTTCACTTATTGTTAGGTTCATTTATGTTGAGGCTGTTCTTCTAGTTCATTCAGTTGAATCTTTAAGTCTTCAACCTGTCTTTTCAGCATCCGGATTTTAGCTCTTAATTTTCCATTTACCCTTCTGACATATCTTGCCTCTTTTATTGCAGGAACAATCCAAGTGAAGTATTGATCATGACTGCTCACTACTTCATATCTTGGAACTTTCCTATCTTCCCAATTAGCCTTTGCTCTTTTGAAATTTGCCTTTTCAATTGCATGTTTTCTTGCCCTTTCCTTGAGTTGGGCAATCTCAAGTTTTGCAGACACCAATTTCTTTTTTACCTCCTCAAGACCATCTTCCTCTTGCTGAGTGATAATTGCCTTACCTCTATCATCTCTGTGCAATTGTGATGATGGTTCTGATGAAACCACAGGTTCTTCATGGAATTCTGCTACCTCCCCTGTCTCACTTGCTTCTTGCTGTGCCTCTTGTATTCTTCTTGAATGCCTTGTCACAGGTCTTCTTGGCTTGAACACAAATTTTGAGACCTGATCATCAAATTGAAGCTTTTTGGAAGATTTAACTCTTTTTGTTTTGTTCTTGCTGGCTTCAAGTAGATCTGCTTGGACCAGAGGAGTCTCTTCTATGTCGATGGCCTGGAGGAGACCGTTCAAACTTCCCTTTGAAGCTGGGCTTTCATCAACAATCACAGTCTTCCCCTTTTCCTTGGCTAATTGACTTCTTGTTACTCTTCTTTGGACAATTTTATCAACAGACTGCTCTTGTACCACCTCATTGATCTGAACCTTCTTCTTTAGTCACTTTTGAGGGGTGTCTGTAACTACTAGTGGTGTCATAGGCTCCTTCACCTTCTTTCTAGCTTTCAATTTCACAATACTACTTGATCTTGCTTCCTCTTGATGACTTACTACTGGTGAAGAAATTTCCTTAGCGTTAGGACTAAGTCCTGTTTCTGTTTTAAAGCTTGTCATAGACAAGAAAGCAGACCATTCTCTTCCAATCTTCTGAAGCTCATGTAAAACAATCAACTTGATTAACCCATGATGGAACAAGGAGGTTTCACAAGCTTCTTTCTTCAATTGAACCTTATCAGACATTTTGCCTAAGCTACGAAACAGATAAAAAGGTAAATCAAGAGATATTTTTCCAGTGAAATGTAAGAGGAGCTTAAAATGGTAAGAATACACCTTATGGTATCTCCCCTCACAGGTAAAATATCGTTGGATGCATGTTAGCAAGTTGGCATATGAATCCTTTACATAACTTCTGGGCACTAATTTGGTTAAGTTCGAGCCTATGAATTCTACCTTCAAAAATTCTTGGCAAGGTGCCATTTCAAATTTAAAGTTCTTGAACCATCTTTCCTGGCCTCTTGGTATCTCGGTGACTGTAGATATAACCTCAAGAGAAATTGGTATTTCTAGCACTCCGACTCTTGAATTTAAACCAGTGAAATTGAAAGCCAAATCTTTGGTTACTTGAACGTGACCACCTTGAAGTTTTTCGCAAAATCTCCAACAGCGCACCTGTTTGAATGCATGTTCAACCTCTCTGTTTCTCATGAGCACATCTAAACCTTCAGGCTCAGCTCTAAGACACCGACCTGATCTATGATTTTTCCTTTCTTCAGACATGTCTATGAAACCCCTGCAAGGAAAATTGAAGATAAACCTACGCTGTATTGGTTTGAACACTGCCTTGGTTGAATTCGAAACTGAGACTTGCCTCGCTTGAGCTTTCAAAAAGTTATGGTGACTATCGTCCCTAAGCCTGCCAGTTGTCTTCTTAAGCATGAAAGGAACATGGGAAAAAGCAAGACCATCTCACCTCACCTTACCTTTTTTGAAATTTGAAGGAGTGCGTACAAGACATCTAACGAATCTAATGATGAGAATGAATGGCTGCATGTGATAAGCATGGCTCATGGACTGACACATAGTGATGAAACATTAACAGATTTTGATGGAAAAGACAACTAGCCAAGATCTAGCACGAATCCCCGATTTCGTAGCGCAACCAGTGAAAATTCTAGTTTTTGTGCTAAGAAATCTCCTAATTACGAATCCTTGTTTTCGTAGCGCACAGTGTATTTTTATGAGTTTGAGCTACAAAAACTCCTAGTTGATTTCGTAGCGCATGCCAACTTTAAAACAGTCTTGACACATGAAACCTATGAACCAATGTGGGACTAATGATAGTTAAAACAAGATTGTTGACCTCATTTGACAATGGGAACAAGACTCTACTCTATGTTTTAGACTCCTTAAACAAAAACAATCAAAATGACTTGACCAAGACTGACTTACAACTTTGGAACCATACAAGTTGTCCAATTTTTTTTTCTAATGTTATAGTGATAACGCACTCCAAGGAGAAAGGTACTTTGTTTTGTTTGTTGACGACTATACTATAATGATGTGGGTATATTTCATAAAATATAAATCCGAAGCATTTGAGTGTTTTAAGAATCTTAAAGCTCTTGTAGAAAATGAAAAGGATTCTAAGATTAAATGTCTCAGAACAAATAGAGGGGGAGAATTCACATCAAAAGAATTTGATGAATCCTGTAAAGTACATGGAATCGAAAGAGAACTCTCTACTGCCAGAACACCCAAGCAAAATGGGGTAGTTGAAAGAAGAAACCAAACAGTTCAAGAAATGGCAAGAACAATGTTAATAGCAGCTGACTTGCAGCGAAAATTCTTGGGATCAGTAGTCGGGACCACTGTTTATATCTTGAATCGAACTCAACTATGACCAAATAATGAGAAGACTCCTTATGAATTATGGAAAGGAAGACCTGCTTCAGTAAAATACTTCAAGATTTTTGGAAGCAAGTGCTTCATAAAAATCAATGATGGCTCACCAGGGAAATTTGATTCTTGGGTTGACGAAGGGATATTCTACAAGGAGCAAAACCTACAAGTGCTACAATAACTGACTTCGGAAAATAGTGGAAAGCATTGATGTGAAGATTGATGAAGACCCTCCAGAAAAAGAAATTGAAGAACATGAAGTTGACCCTCTCATTGAAGAAGAACTTGAAAAAGAAGAAAAAGATCAAGAAAAACACAAGGAAAAAGAACCATCTCAAACCCCTTCAAAGATGAAGTTTCTCCAAAAACTTTACTCAAGCAAGGATCCTCATTGGGTAAAAGCCATGGAAGAAGAAATGTCTCAAATCGAGAAGAATGAGGCATGGGAACTGGTACCTCGTCCAAAGGATAAAAATATAATTGGAACCAAATGGGTGTTCAAAAACAAAATGAATGAAGATGGACAAATCATTAGAAATAAGGCAAGGCTTGCTTGTAAAGGTTATTCACAAATTGAAGGAATTGACTTTGAAGAAACCTTTGCACCAGTAGCTCGTGTGGAAGCTATAAGGATGTTCTTGGCATTTTATTGCTCAAAAGGATTTAAAATCTATAAAATGGACGTAAAATCAACATTTTTGAATGGGGAACTCAAGGAAGAAGTCTACATGGAGCAATAAGAAGGGTTCAATTTAGCAAAAGGAAAGGACTTTGTTTGTAAGTTGAAAAAGGCATTATATGGGTTGAAACAAGCTCTTAGAGCTTGGGACGCAAGATTGGATCACTATCTACAACAACAAGGCTTCAAGAAAGGGGTGGCAGGAAGTAATATCTACATAAAGACGGATGAGGATAAGTTACTAGTCACACTTGTTTATGTTGATGATCTAATTTTTGCTAGTAATAATGATGAGATGAGCCATGAATTTGGTCAAAATATGTCAAAAGAGTTCAAGATGTCGATGATAGGAGAGTTATCTTACTTCCTTGGACTACAAGTATCTCAAACCACGACAGGCATGTTCATATCTCAAGCCAAATATCTTAAAGACATGCTTAAAAGATATGGAATGGAAGACTGTGCACCCATGAGCACACCTATGACCACAGATTGCAAATTAAGAAAAGATGATGACTCTCCTCCGGTAGATGCAACTCATTACAGGTCAACAATTGGAGCCCTTCTATACTTAATTGCTACGAGACCCAACATTATGCAAGCAGTAGGAATGGTGGGAAGATTTCAATTATCTCCTAAACAATTCCATTTGTTGGTTGTAAAAAGAATTCTCACATACTTGAAAGAAACTCCTGATTTCGGTCTTTGGTACCCTAAGAGCTCAACTCTTACCGTGACTGCATATACCAATGCTGATTGGGCTGGAAGTGTTGATGATCGAAAAATTACTAGTGGAAATGTATTCTTCCTAGGAGATTGTCTAGTATCTTGGCTCAACAAAAAACAAACATCCATATCACTATCTACAGCTTAAGCCGAGTATATAGCTGCTGCAGATTGTTGTACTCAAATATTATGGATGAAGGAAAGTCTGAAAGATGTCAACGTAGGTACAAATCAACCAATCACCATTTGATGTGACAACACAAGTGCTATCAGCCTCAACAAAAATACAGTGATACACTCAAAGACCAAACATATACCAATCAAGTATCATTTCCTTCGTGAACAAGTCACTAAACAAAACATCATCTTAGAATATATCAATACTAAGGAGCAGATAGCTGATATTTTCACAAAACCTCTTCGTCGAGAAGCATTTGAACATCTTCGTCAAAAGATGGGGGTTATTTCTCTAACATCACATTAAGTTGATTCATAAAGATGTTGCATGATAGGGGGAGCTGTTCAACAGGGGGATTCCTTGTGCACTCCTTTGCCACTGATGTCAAAGGGGGGGAGAAGAAGAATATTGCCATCAATTACAAAGGAGGAGATTGTTGATCTAGATTGTCATTGATGTCAATATGGCAATATTCTAGGATACTAAGTGATGATATGAAGCCAAGGAGAAGTAGAGTAGATCCGTGAAGAAACAGGAGCAAGAAGCTAAGGAGCAAAGCCATCAGGGAAGCCATTGGAAGTCAAGAACAGGAGCAGTCAAAGAAGAGCTATTAGAAGAGGTCATTGGAAGCCACGGAAAGCAAAGAGGAACACATCGGCGGAGGCGCATAAACAGTGTTAACGGAGGAGTTAACATGAAATATCGAAGAAATATTAGAAGAGTTAACATGTCGGAGGAGTATTGTAGAGTATCAGAGGAGTTAACGTCGGAGGAGCCATATTGAAAGTATCACATGTAATATATGCCCAAGAAGAACCGATTGGAAGAAAACAATGGAGGAGCATGAACAGAGTTATCAGAGGTTACAGGAAGATAATCCACAGGAGAAACAACGATATCGGAGGAGCGTTGTGGAACCGATGGTCCCATTACAACACGCCCTAATTAATATCGCATCGCAAGTTATGAAGGCTTGTCACATTGAATCCCCCTACTGCGATATAAGGTGCAGACCCAATCGCTCCATTATAAACCACCCTATTGTAATATCGCATCCGCGTGTATCGGAACCTTCACATTGCAAGTCTTAAAGGAATGTCACACTAAAACTGTGATTGCGATAATACATGCGGACCCGAATAGGTTATAGCAACAACCCTTAATATGACATCTCATCCGCCACATTGCAAGCCTCTTTAAAGCCTTGCCACATTGAAATCCGCCGATTGCGATATGTATTGCGGACCCGATCAGTTTATGGTACCAACTCTAAAGAAATATCGCATCTGTTGCATATCACAAGTTATAAAGAGATGTAATGATGGAAAACCGCCAATTGCGATAAGGTTGTGGACCCGATTGGTTTATTAGCAACTGCTTAAGATCATATCGCATCCGCTCCGTCGGCAGTAGTGGAATCACTATGTTATGTGCAAACCTCTGAAAATTGCGATTGCAATTAAGGTGATGATGTGGTTGGTAGGACCAACCATTACATGTTTTTATCTATGTTGATATGTGAATGTCGATGATGTTGATATCGGAGGACAGAGCACACTTGTAAAACCTCCTATTTTCATGAAAGTTGCGATTTCAGGATTAAAGGAATGACGTGGCACATGGGATCTCCAATATCGATATTATATCTCTTGTGATGCAATTTTCGTGAATAATTAAGTCTGTGGATGAAAGGGCCTCTCTAATATAATTTTAATATGCAACATCTATTGTAATTCAACCTCTCTTCCAATGAACGTATTTTTTGAGTATTGGTGAACTCGAAGAGATAGAGGAAGCCGAAGATCGAGAAGTCGAAGGTCAAGAAGCCAAAAGGTCTAACGAAAAAGGAAGCCAAAAGTCAGGCATATTAGGCATCTATAACAGAGAACAAGGAAAGTTCACAATTGAAAGATTGTAAGAAACAGAGGAAGCCGAAGGTCTGGCAGACGTGGAAGAAGTAGGACAAAAGTAAGTCGTAGGTCCAGCAGGGTTGGGAGCAGAGAACAACTACCAAACATATCCAGACAATATATAGCAGAGGGTTGGAGCCCTTGGGGTTGGTGCCTCAGAATTGGAAGGATTGGTGTCCTGGGAGTTGGTGCTCCTAAATCCAAGGTTGGTGCCTTGACAAGACAGGGTTGGTGCTCTGGAGGCTGGAGCCTCACAAAAAGTCCAAGTTGGTGCTTGGCAACTGGTTGAAGCCCTATATAAATTGTACTTGATTTATTGTAAAGATTATATTAATAAAAGCATTTATTCTTGTTATTCATTTTGTGTTTTAAATATAAATGATTTAACTGATAAAAATAACAATTGAAAAGAAATACTGATTCACCACCCCCCCAGCATTTCCAACAAAGACTTTAATTTTTATACAGCAAAATTTTTGTGGAGTTAATTTTTTTTTTTTCTGTAGTCAAGGCACATTTAAATATTTTTTTACATTTTCTCTAAAATTTGACTATAGGAAAACAATAATTTTTTCTGGATTTGGGTCAATTAAGAAAATTATTTTAAATCTAGAATTATTTGAAGTGTTTAGCATTTGAATTTCATGGTTCTTCATGGTAATTAATTTTCGGAATTTAAGTGCTTAGGTTTTATAATCACTGGCATTGGGTTTTTGTGCTTGACATCTATTGAGATTGGTTGTCTTTTAATTAACTCTAAGCGTTGTTTAATTACTTGAATTATTGAATATTTATTGCATATTATTTATTTTTGAGAAATTTTCAAGTAATTGTTAAGTACTCTTTCATGGAATTATGGTAAATTTTAAATCTTTTGTTTCCTAAACTTAGTATTTTTGAGCATCTACATAATTGGCATTGATATTAAAAGATTGTGCATACTTTTTTTTTGTTCTATTTGAGTTATAATTGCATTAAAAATATTTATAGTGATAAGCTTGTGGTTTAATTGGGCATTAATTTGCTATATTTTTAGCATTTCTCTGAGAAGTTTATCTTTCAGTCTAGTGAAGTGAATATTTATTTGGGCAATTAAAGGTTGTGGCTTATAGCTCAGAAATAGATCGTGGCATAAGCACTTTCAATCCCTTATCTAGCTTCATCTTGCTGTATCTTTTAATCATCTCGTGCATTTGCCTATTAGGTTAGCCTTGCATAATTAAAATTTACTTCCAAGCATAAGCTTGGTTGATAGAAAAATAGGTACTCATCCATCTTTGCTTGAGAAACCTGCTTTTAATAGTACTTAAAACGGTGACCTTGCAGTCGTCAGAGCCACAACTTTTTGTAGCATCGGAGGCACTGGATATGTTAGATTTTCAGAAGATGTATTATTAATCACACCTTAGAGTGCTTCACCTTATCTTCTCTTTGCCACTTTCTACAAAATGAGGATAAATGTAGAAATGATAGAAGGGCTAAAACTTAGGTAGGCATTTAACTAAAATTAACCAAGATTCCTGCACCTCACATCAATTTTGGGATCTGCATTTCATATAAGATAGTTATTCATTCAAGTAATAGTTGCTAATCAATTACTTGATACTAAATTTTCTAGCAAGATAGTGTACTCCATAAGGCACTGGTATCAATTGTTTAAATCTAATCGAATGCTATAACTCTTGCTAAATCTAAAACAAGTGCTTGTTCGCTTGACTGTGTCTCTCGCACTGGTTGGTTCCCAACTAGTTCTTCTCCATTAGATTTCCGTAGGGTCCACCCCCTTTAGTCCACTGTTGGGAGACAACTTAAATGGAGAGATTGAAGATTAGAGTGACAACCCCCGATTTGAGCCGTTGTCATGGTGCCTAGACATTCTGTGTGACAACACTATCATTATTGATGCTTATCAATTTGGATCATTTCTTCTATGAATTTTTCAACTTGAGATTATGCTGTTGAGTCATTTTGAATATCTCTCTAGTTAAGAGGGAGCGTTGAAGTTGTAACTAGAGCCAATCTTCATAATATAAAATTATCATTGATGTATTTATTATATTTATTTATATTTTGTTAAAGCATGTTTTTCATGCTCAGAGTCAAAATAGTCAAAAATAATTTAATTTTGAGTCAAAAGAAGATTTATTTGAGTCATATCCCATTTGGACATTTGTAAGAAAAATAATTTAAAGTTTATTTGTGTCATAAGCCCACAAGATGACCAAGTCGCCCCTCTTTGCACAAGTTGGCCTAGTGGCACCTATTTGACCCCCCTGAACAACTATATATAAGAGACAATTCGACCTCTTGGAGAGCTCATTCATTCATCACACAAACAAGTATCTTCTGCACTTGTACAACAGAAAAGAAGGCCGAAGTCAAAGGAGAGATAAGGCCGTCAAAGAAAAAAGTTGAAGTTTCTATCCTATTGCAGTTCACACGTGCAAAGTTTTGTGTGGAATAAGGCTGAAAATTTGAGGTAATTGCAGGGCTATAATTCGGCCTCTACTGCAGGGCTGAAATTATGAGTTTGACCAGATTTGAAGTAGTTTGAAACTTTGACCAGCGTTGAATTTGACTATTGGACGAGGCTTGGAGGAGGGTTTGACTTGTTATCTTTGTGGCAGTTTTCTCATTTTGATCTGATTCTACAAGAGAAGGATCGTGGGGTTTTCCCCTTATCGGTTTTGCCCTAGCCTCTGGTGCAATTTTTGGTGTCCTTTGTCTCATTTTGATCTTTATGTTTTGAACATTTGTATAATTGATTGATGAAGAAGACATAAAAGGTAATAATAAAAAATGTAATATTCATAAGTAATTATCAAGAAAAAGAATCAAGCATTAAACTACACTACACTTGGTTTCTCAACATAAGGGAAAGACAATCAGGATTCCATGCCTCCTACAACCATTAGCTATAGTAAGTCAACGTCAAGGAGTTTCAATGGATTTTATTGCAAGTTTTCCCAAATCTAAAGGAAGGATTTCCCTTATAGTAGTAGATCGATTAACAAAGTATGCCCATTTTTGCTGCCTTTTCATTATTTTAAGGCAAGTATATTGGCAACAACATTCATGGAAACTGTCCAAAAGCTGTATGGAATTTATTGCAAGTGACAGAGATCCAATTTCATTGTAAATTTTTGGATTGAGTTTTTTTCTTGTTTGGGTATTTAGTTGGCTCCTAGCTCATCTTATGATCCTTAATCTGATGGGAGATCTAGGATTGTGAATAAATGCTTAGAAGGATATCTTCGTTGCTTGGCATTTGATAAACATACACAATGAGTCAAATGTTCAAGCAGTGGAGGACCACATGAGGCACCAAGAAGAGGTTATCATGCTATTGTAGTACAACTTGGTTATAGCACAAAATATGATGAAACAAGAAGCAGATCAACATTGAAGTGAAGGGGAATTTGAAATAGGTGATTAGGTATTTTTGAGGCTACAA
>APFE030198892.1:140799-160533 GCA_000404065.3 Pinus taeda | reverse complement strand
AACACAACTTCTCATAAGACAATCAAAGAAATACTTTCCTTTATCTTTTAAAACACACAAAACAAGACCACTTTCTACTTAACGAAAAATCCTTTTCTCTTTCAAGATGTCAAATGCACTCTTAAAACAGATATTGCAAAAGAGATCGCTAATATTTTCCTATCTAGCGAAAAGCATATAAAACTAATCTAATCTAAGCAAAACCAAGATCTATGCAATTTATGAAAAATCACTCAAAAAGTAAAACAACGGAAATGAATCTAACTTTCCTTAATCAACTTTAATCTAAGAAGTAAAAAGCTTACTAGGATGATTCTTGGGGTGTTTTACTTGGAAATGATCGTTCCAAGGACTAGTCGATGCAGAATCATGAACTAATCAAAACAAAACACAATCTCTTTGTTCTTTTTGAAAATGAAATTCACAACTTTTAAATGAACAAGCTATATTGAAATTTTGCAAAGAGACAACACAAAGGTAAGTCGCTCACGAGGGTAGAATTTGCGACTGGTCCGACTCCTAAGAAGACTGACAAAACCAGAGATATCTAAGGTTTTTCAACTTCTAAAACCAAAGTCACTACAGGACCAATATAAAAATCAAAACCCTAAGGCTAAAATCTCAAGGAATTTCACTAAAACTTTCGACACTAATGGAACAAGTGCAGGTGAAGATTTTGACAGTCAACCAGTGGATCTGGGCAGTAAAGACTAAGAACAACAAAATCTAAAAGCAAAAAGTGATAAAAAAGGGAATTTTCTCAATTTTTTTTTAAAACCCCAGGGTATGCAGGCAACCCGTGTTTAACCAGGTTGCGTGCGATGCTCTGTGTACACAGATACAGTGCGTACGGAAGTACGTACTATGTCGTAACTGCAGGGCTGCGTGAGGTGACTGTAAAAACAAAAAGAAAAACTAAGTTTAATTTGACCCTAAGCCTAAGCCCCAACCCAAAAACACAGTCAAGCAACCAAAAAGCCAAAAGAAATAAGACTTCTTTTCAGATCAAAGCAAATGATCAAAGGAAAAAATTCAACAATCAATGGATTCCCCAGTGAGGTCGCAATTTGTCATGCGGAAAGATTATTTTGCAGGACCAAACCTAACCTCCCTAGGAGTCTAAGACTCTCTAGTAGACAAAACAAACCAAACAAAGCACCTTCTCTAAAACACACATTATTCTATGAGAGATCAAGTGTTTTCCGATCTTACCTTAGGTCCAACCTGTTGTAGCAGTCCAGCCTTGCTGATCCAGATGAGCTCCTCCTTCACTTTTAAGACCTGCATACACTAACAAAGCAAACGATTACATAACACCTGAATATTCATCATAAAACAAAGCATATTCATCACATAGACCAAGGAGTACATGAAATAATTCATTAACAACAAATCGTTGAGAAGAATGGACTTATTTGCATTAAGGAAACAAAAAAGGAACCATTACAACCTGAGCCTTGGTGTTGTGCAAGCTCCTCCCAGGGTCCAACAAGAGATTTCCTCTACTTTGACAAGCTCACCCACTCCCAATATGGCAACAAGGAAGGATAGTGATCTCTCCTCACAAGTCAACAATGGAAGTCCTAATTCCAGCAGCATTTACCCTTTAGAATGTTCAGCTTTCAACCTCCCCTCCTTTGGCCCAATGCCTGTATTTATAGTATTCTAGAGGAGGTTATTCAGTTCCAACATCAATGGGATACTCCCTCTTTTGGATGGGGTAGCTCCTCTCTTGATGGGATAAGCTCCTCTATCATAGGGGTGCATGAACCATCTGGAGGCGCTCAATACACGTCAAGAACTCTTCTAGAAGGCTCTAGAAGTGACCACAAGTAACTTTTTAAAGATGAAACTTGCGCCTTTTGACCTTTACAGGGGTACGCACCCTAGATTTAGTATACAGAGCGTATTACTACGCAGGTCTAATGTATATGGAGTGCGTACACGCAGGCAAGGTAGAGAGAACCTGCGTACCCAGAGATAAACATGTTTTCAAGTGACTTTCTCTCTCTTTGAAGTTTTGACATGAAGAGCAGAGGTATGGGGCTTGACAAAGAAGACAATGTGGCTATTGATGAGGCCACATAAACTGCAGATAGTCAAGGTGACAAAATTCAGTGTAACAGGGGGATTGGGTCCACTCTATTGAGCATACACTTGTCCTTGTGGAGGAGGTGGTTGTTGTGGTGCAGAGGGAGAAGAAATGGGGTGCTAGGGTGCTAGTGCCAGAGGCGCTGGAGTGCTAGGTTGTGCATATTAATAATAAGGATATGGGGCAACATTGGTATAAATAGGTGGTGCAATGATTAGCCCTGACATTTATTGATGTCGATGGGGATATGCATATGGCATGCTGGGACCTAGATAAGGGTTGCCATGAGGAGGATTGGTGGAGGAATAATTGTAAGCAGAATTGGTCCCTCCCTAAGGTGGACCATAAATCATCAGAGGTGGAGCATATGATTGAGGGTGTGAAATGGTTCCAATTATTCCATTGGCGACATAAGATGAACATGGTGCATTGGCAGCACCAGGCCGAGGTAGATTGGGGATTACAGTGTAAACATAACCTAACTGGGCGTAGATCAAATCAAATTATAAATCTATTTGGAGTACCTTTGCTTCAGACTAGGGGAAGTGTGAGATGACATATTTAGCAATGGAAGTCAATGGTGATCTAAGGAACCAATCCATATAGACTCAGGCTTCAAAGTCAGGAGCTATACAGATGCTCCTAGTTCTACACCATTCATGAACATGGTCGGAAAGGTGAGTGGCAGAAGTTTGACGGAAAGAAGTCAAAAGTTTGGTACTGGTATCATAACAGAGAGGTAATTGGATATATGAAAGAAATTTTATGGCAAGAGTTGCTAAAGTCAGAAAAAAAAAAAAAGACAAATGGAGTCTTCCGTAATGGAATTTGATGAACACCATATCTGGGAGGAGAGAACATGATTAGTTGGATCTTCTCCAAGATTACCTTCAAACTTTGGGATGTTTGAAGGGAGTTTAGTAGGCATAGTTGGCCATGTAGGATATCAAAGGAGAGGATCATTGATAAGTTGGCAAAAATCGCGAAGACTTAAACCCGCCATAAAAGGAAGTAATCGAATAGGAGTCACCATACTAGTGGGGGTTCCGCTGGTGGGGGTGCCCTGGTTAGCACCCAGGTTACCACCATGGGTTCCTGCACCCACATTGGTGCCTAACATTGTGGTGATACGGGGTTGCGAAGAGACAAAATCAAATGATGAACTTGATGAATCAACAGAATCAGAATTAGGATGATGACTCGATGGAGGACTAGCAGGATGTACTCTAACTCGACGGGGAGAAGTAATATGTCCTAACGGGAAATGAGGGTGAAGATTTTGAATTAAACATGTCAAATTCCTAGGGGGCACAATGATATTAGACAATAAAGATCTAAGGACTAAAGGGTGATGATAAGAATAAAGGAAAAAAAAACAACAAGCAAACACCTAGTGTAATGTTTCCAAGTGAAAACTAATTATTTTAATGATGTTACTCTAATACAAGAAAACACGTCCTATCAAATAAAAAAAACCTATAGCCTATAGGTGATCTAAATCCTTAAGCAATCCCTGATCTAATGTTTCAGATGGCCTTCCAAAGAACTTCTTACTTGATGGATTCTGATCCCCATAAGAAGTGTTGTCCAGAGAAAGGTGGGGTAGAGGACCAACTTCTTCCCACAACTAGTCCTAGAGGGTGTTTTCCTAAGATTGGTCACTACGGTTACCTTCCTCCCATGGGGGTGGTCAAGTCTTGAGCTTCTTGGTAATCAACCGCTGCACAGAATTTCCTCTCATGGGTTGGGTAGCCTCGAGGAGAACTTCTTGCATGATGACCTAGCCTAACCCCCTCTGAATCGGATTTCTAACGCACTCCATCTTTTACCATGGGATGGTGAAGGATTTTAAGCTCCCTAATATATAAACTTGTATGTCTTAATGAAAGAGATTGATGGTTGTTATTGGAATCCTATCCCACCAATCCTACACCTGCACTACAAGGATTGTTTGGCCCTAGTGCCTAAGTGGGCTTAACCTATGTGTGTTGATTTATTAAGGTATAGTGTTTGGAAATAACCAAGATCACATTTGCTTAAGGTGTAAGTGTGTGAAAATAATGTATCAAGTGGATGAGTTCATTAAGCATGTTTCATGATGCCATGTGTTGCTGAAAGTAAAATGCTGAAATACTATAAATAAATCTGAAAATGACAGAAAATAAACAACCAATCAAGCAAAAAAACCCCACCCACAAGGGCTACTAAGCAACTAAGAAAGAGAGGGAAAACAAGCTACTCAAAGACACATAAAGAGGCCAAAAAAAATCTAATGTCAAGGGACTGGGATCTAAAGGACCTAATCTCCTGTAAATGATGCAGACAAACAACAAAATTCGAAGGTGAAAAATGTTGCAAAGGATAAGTGTGAAGCTCTAAGACCTAGGATTCTCAAGGGGATCTTAAGGGGGAAAAGGAAAAATCAAACTCTAAAGGGAGAAAAGGTAAAAGAAACCTATCCAAAATATCTGAAAACTAATGGAGCAGATATGAAAATCAGTGGTTGAAAATGTTGAAAACCCTCACTGAGCAAATCTCTTCCTAACAATGTGGAGGTGTAATCTAAACCTTAGGGGGCTTTTTCCTTCCTCAAAGAGACAAATCAAGTGGATCCAAACCTAAGGGAGATTGAAAATAGAAGTGGAATAACCAAAATTGACTACAGACAACACTCTTGGCAATTTTGAAAAAAAAATTAAAAAATTTATGGAAAAGTTGTAAAATGTAGATACTAACCTAAAACAGAGGAAAACATAGGTTTTGGGCCAGAAAGTGCGCTATGAAACTCACTTAAGGGGTTGAAAAGTGTGTTTTTCTCCCGAGACGCTCAGTCGGTAGATCTCACACAGATTTGGTCATCTCCTATTCGGTTGGTACCTGTGACATATGGAAAAGACCAAAAAACCATCAGAATCCAAAAATTTGACAAAATAGGGTTTAATATTATAAATAGAAATTGAGAGGCTAAAAATAGTTGTAGAAAACCCTGAATTTTTTTGAAACTTCAGTCACCCAAGAATGTTGTTATTACACCAATGGATTCGTCATTTGTTAGTGTGAAATTTCTTGGAAGGTGTACCAAAAACACTTCACTTAAGTCACTAGGTAACACGTGACCCTAACAATAAATTGATGACTGCTAGCGATTCAGATCTGCGATAAAAATGGAAAATTTGCAAAAAAAGTATAGACGATCCAAAATAGAAAGCAACAATATAAAATATTAAATGCAATAACCCAATTAGAAAGACTTTGAATGAATAAATATTTTATTAATAGCACCTGGTGAAGGAGATTTACATATGGGTCAATAAGTTCCCCTCCATGGGAGGGGTCCTTTGATTTACTTGATACTTCAAAAGATGATTCTCTCTCTCAATATGTGAAAAACCCAAACAAAATGTGGAGAACTCAAATGGGAGCTCAAACAAAAAAGACAATAATGTTGATGATGATTATGATCATGGTGAAGAATGAATGAAAAACCCTCCTATTTATAACAAAGTATAGAGTTAATCTCGAAAATGAAGAATAATAAAATAATATTAACCAAATTCATATCTAACCACTTGGAATACTTTATTATATTTATTGGAGAATAAAAATATATTTAAAATGGTTAAATATCTTTATTTAGAAATATTAACAAATAAAATGATTTATTAATTATTTCGCCAGAATTAAGAATGATGTGAAATCAAAATAATTATTAAATAGTGATTTAATAATTATTGTAATAACAGAAATAAGGAAAATTAAATAAATAGTGATTTATTTAAATATTCCTATGGCATTTAGTCAAATGTGACAATGAATAATTATTTAAATAATGATTTAATAATTATTCCTAGAGAAAAATAAATAAATAATGATTTATCTAATTATTCTCATGGAGTTTTTTTATTTAAATCAGAAAATAATTTAATAAAATTGGTTTACTAAATTATTTTCCACGGTGAATGTGATTTTACTATGGTAAAATTACATCTACATGGTGTATTTCGATCCACCTAGTTAGAAATGGCTAGGTGACCATTTTTTGGTGATAACTAAAAGCGAAGGTTTCGACAAGTCTGTGATTTAGGTTGAATTATGTTTGTGTAATAAGGAGGTTTGACTCCCTAAAGGCACTTGATTATGTGGCCTATCTATCTCTATTTGGTGGCCTTTGTATCTCTGAGATATGTGAAGGTCTATGGCTCTTTATTGTAAGCTCCATGTGGCATATGATCCACTACCTCAGTGGCATCTGAACCCTACTTTGGGGCCACAGAGATATGTAATATAGGCCGAGTCTTGTGGCATCATATCTCTACTATACAAGCTTCCTATGTCACTTATGGGAACATTTGTGGACCTAAAAGCACCCATTCTTTGTGAAAGATTGCTGACTTAAGGCAACTTTTTGTTGAATCTAAATACATATAAAGTAGATTATCTTGTGTTATCTTATTTTTAATGTTAGAAAGGGAAGTATGGTTGAAGGTTCTTATTCTTATTAACAAATTAATACCAAAGGTTTGTAACTGTCGTCCATGGGAAGATCTGTATCATTCATGCGGAGGATTTGTAGCCTTGGCTCATGCGAAGTTATATGGTACTTTCTTTTGTGATTAATATGAGGATAGTTGCACTGAAGTTATGAGGCTAGGATATGTGAAATTTTGAGGTTAGAATCTCTGTAATATGTGTGTGTGTGTGTGTGTGTGTGTGTGTATGTGTGTGAGGTTGCACTATGGATATGTGAAACCATGTGAATAATTACACAGTGGAATGTCACTATGCGATTGAACTCAAGTTTGTGAGTAAGGTTGCATTAAATATGAGATTGGTAGCATCTGAGCTCTCTTTATGTACGACCTGAGTTACAGGAAACCTAAATTCTATGGGTGATCTGAATTTGTTTGTGATCCATATTATCCTCTATTATTTGAACCTCTGTAATAAAGCAAACGATTGTGGAATAGTTCGAGAAGAAATCTTAGTGTTCCATCACAGTAGAACAATGACCAGTTTTCTATAAATATAATTCCCTGCCATAATCCAAAAATTTGTGACTATTCAGTGGTCATGGGGGCTTCACTCAATGAACTTCTAACATATCACGTGTGTTCATGGCATACTAAATAATACCCCTAATTTAACTACATATTGGAAAATACCTCAAAATCAATTATTTAACCCCCTAACAATACGAACCCAATACACCTTCGCAATTTAAAAAACCCCTTCTTTCACTAGATATTATAGGTATCCATTTTTTCATTAACATTTTTTATACCCCTTTATATTTTTTCATTAACTATGAGCTCCATTTTTTATACCTGCCAATATAAAACCCTTTACTCCATATTATATGCTCAATATATTATGTCATTTTTTCCTCAATATATATTCCCCAATATGAACCCACATGGTATGGTATTTCTCCCCTAGTGAAGCCCCCATGCCAGTGGTATGGTTATATTTCTATGGTTTGTGCAAAAGTTGTTGTGAATGAAATCCATCATAATAGATCATCTCTGTGGAGTCCAATTCTCCATCTAATGTTAGGTTCTTTACATAAAATAAGATCGAATCTAATTACAAATGCATGTGGTGAACTATAATCCTAGCTCTCTCTATGGTTAAAAGGGTTGAGTCTCTTGTAATTTAGTGCTATCTCTGTGGATGTGCGATTTTTGAGGCACATTATCCTTGTTTCTAATCAAGTCTGAATTATGATAAGTGTAATCTGAATTTGTATGGATAAATGATTCTCATTTTATGGAGACTTTGTTACAAAGAGATCTCTATGAACAAAATTGGAGGATTGACCTAGTTGCTGAGCTTAGTGCTATTTGTAAAAGAAGGATAAATTTCATTGTAGAAGCTGATTTCATTGTTATTCTATCTGAAAATGTTGTTCTCCGGAAGTGAACAGAAAGTCTAAGTTTCAAAGTAATCCTTGATGAAATATAAGAAGATCAAGTCTCTGTAAATATCAAGTGCTAATCCCCATGGAAGATCAAAAGTATTATGTTGTTGTGGTCACTATGATTTGTATCTCTGAAGCGTGATATAAACCAAGAAAAAATATGATTTTGCATGTCTGAGATTTTGTTGAATTAAAGGATTGAATTTTTTTAATGAACTCCCTTCTATACATAAAATACATAGTCGAAATGCACTGCAATGAAGATGAACCGACTGATCATGTGTGTGTGTGTGTGTTTATAGTCTCTGTTATAAGTTATTTCCCATATGAGAATAATGGAAGTTGTATTTCTGGAGTATGTTGCAAGCAAATTATGAAAGGAACTTTAAGTTTTGTAAACCCTAGTATATGTTGAAGAAGGTAACTAGGTTTGGACTTCATAAATGTATTTAAGTCACAATATAATGTATTTGTCAAAAGAAATAAAATGAAATTTTATTATTATTAAAGTTGACTTATTTAAGCATGAGTTTCATGCTTGGGCCAATTATTTTTATATCAAAGCCTCCATTGCAAGCTTCTAGGGTTTGTGTCAAGTGTCCTTGTCCACGTCATAATGTAAAGAACCCTTCTTCGGAATTATTTGATAAGAAAGAAATTTATTTTATATTAAAATTAGTCTTCTAGGCCTCCTCCACTAAGTCGCCTTCAAAACTAGACAAGTTAGCCTAAAACTGGGTGACAGAATTACTATATAAAGGAAGCAACTCGACCTCATTTATCATTCACTCACAACAAGTTTGATCTGCAGTTTATGGGCTGATAAAAAGTGCGAATTTCAAGGAAGAAGGGAAAGAAGGATAGCGAAGAAGAATAATATCCCTCTCAAGCATAAAAGGTCCAAATTTTCTCTCTCTTTCCCACACGTGTGAAGTTGTGTAGTTGTTGGAAGGAGGCCAAAATTCTGTAGTAAGTGGGAGGTCAAATTTTGTCACTGGGGGTCAAAATCCTGAACCTAGAATTCAAATTATTGGATTGAAGATTCTGGATAAGAAGAAACTACTATATCATCTTAGAAGGCTAATCTAGTATAGGAGGGAGGTATATTAGTCTAGGGTCTTGGTCCATCTCAATTTGAATTACTGAAGGAAGAGCTCCAGTTGAGTGCCTATATTTGGTGTCCCTCATATTTGTGTTTTGGTTTTGATAATTTCTTGATGAACTAAGATAAAAAGGAACATATGAAAAATAATAAGAATTCAAAGATATCACAAGTAACTATCAACTAGAGAAAAAAAAATTCCTTTCCGTTTTTCTAACATGGTTTTAGAGCTAAGGTGAAGAAGGAAGAAAAAGTAAGATCAAAGGATCTATTGAAGAAAAAGGAGATAAAGAGAAAGGACATTAAAAGGGGGATCACATAAGAATACAAACCTACTATTTACTGGAAAAATGACAAAATAAATGAAGGGAGAAATCAAATTAGAAGGGGCCTCCAACTACAAGGCCTGGAAAAAGAGAATAGATCTAATTCTTGAAAAGAATAAAGTTTTAGATCTTGTTCAAGGAAAAGTCAAGAAGCTTATTGAGGAATCAAGTAATGCATAGAAAGTGAAGTTTAGAGAACTTGAAATCGTGGCTATGAATCTAATAGTGGATGGAGTTAAGGATAACTTAATTCCATACATATCAAACATAAATTCCTCTAAACAAAAGTATGAGGCTCTCTCTAAGTTATTCACAGTCAAGAACATTGGTAAATAGCAAGCCTCAAGAATTAAATAAGAATTGTTAAGATGAAAAATGATGATATTGTTTCATCATACTTTATAAGGATATCTAGAATCAGGGATGAATTCCAAGCAATAGGTCAAGTTGTCCCAGAAAAGGAGCTTGTAATTACTTCCCTTCTAGGACTACCTAAATCTTGGAGTGCTTTTCCATCAGGACTTAATAGTTGGAAGGATACTCCAACATTTGGACAAATGTAGAATGCATGTAGTCAAGAAGAAGCCATAATATTGATGGTAAACAACAAGAAGGAGAATGAAGAAGAAAAAAACCTTGAATGCTTATTCTGCTTATCACAAGATGAAGGGAACCTTCAATAAGTTTAAGGGACCAAAGAAGAAAATGGACCTATCAAAGATTGAATACTACAATTGTCATAAGATGGGTCACTACAAAAACAATTGTCCAGAAAATCCAAGTAATAAGAAGAGAGAAGGGAACATGTGAATGTTGTTGATGAAGGTTCACCAAAGAAGCAAAATATGCAAGAATCCGAAGCCAAAGACTTATTTTCTAAGGACTACTAGGGACACTATCCATTACATATCCTTCTATTCTAAGTTTTGCATTGTTTTCCTTTATGTTCTAATTTCTAGAACTTCTAGGTTTGACATGTCTTGTTAGAACATTTTTGAATTATTTTTGTAAGTTGTAGGTTTCCCCCAAATTTGGGTCAAGAGGGAGCCTCCATCATTTTACCAAAATATGAGTATTATGTTGTTTGTTGTTCATAGTTTCATTTTTGGTTTCCTTCTCACATCAAGGTTTGTTTGTATTGTATATTAATAACATTTCTCTTTATATTTTCCTTGGAGAGGAAATGTTGCAGATTGCTCAAGGGTTATAGAGGAGACTTCAAAGGATAGGCTTGAAGCATGAAATAAGTTATATTTAATCCCATAAAGGTTTTATGTCCTACAAGGTTTTTAATAAAACAACTCAAAGGTATGACTTAGACTATAAACTTGGTTATAAAGTTCTCTTCATAAAGGGTATGTTCATTCTATTTTAAATTTGCTTTACATTACTAACATCATTATTTCTAGGCTTTTGAATCACAAAGATTATTTTTATGGTTATTAATCATTAGATTTAATCTACCCTCATTATATTACCATTCTTGTGGAACCCTAAAAAGGTTCACTATAAAACCCTAACCTAAGGGTATGTCGATGCTAATATTAAAACCCTACCCCCCTTTAGGGTTTGATGTTAATGTCTATACTATGAATTGAAACCCTAGCTATTTAGGGTTTGGTGAATTAGGGTTTGTGAAAAAATCCTTCTAAGTAAGATTCTAGGAATGAAACCCTAGGTGTATATTAGTCTGATCGAAACCCTAGTTTCAATGAAATTGTTGTATACCTAATTTTTATGTATTGATGTTTATGTCTTGGGTTTACCTAGTAGATATTGTTATGATATGCTATTACATGATTATGAAATCCTAGATATGTATATGTGAGTATGTTAACTGAATTATTGATGCTAATAGTTTGTGAATTCTAGGATTTGTAACAAAACATTAGTAGGAGATCGATATTATAGGATATAATGATATTGATTCCAATATGATTTAGTTTTGTTGATAAAATTTAGGGTTTGAAACAAAGCCTAGTAAAGTCTAACAAATAAATTTTAAAATTTGTTGATCCCTTATATGCATTGTAGAACTGGTATCTAAGGCTTTATGTCTCGAAGAGTAGTCTAGGGTTTACGATATCTCATAAAAGAGGTTGTCATCTATCTCTGAAAATAATATTGAGGCCTTAGATGTAATGAGACTAATATATTTATTAAGTTTCTCGAAGACGAAGTCTAGGTTTTATGAAAAACCCTAACAATAAGTTGATGTCTATCTTATGTGTCTCATAACTAGGTTTTAGTATTTGATATCAAAAGTTTGAATGTTTTGATGCTTCCATTATATTGACATAATTAACTTCATGATTCTATATATTTGTATTTGGTTGTACTTGTTATTAAATTTTTGTAGGTACATAATCTTCAAGATGTTTCTTGGATGATATTAATAAGCATGATGAAGGAAGTTATATAAACCTTGGTTTTGTAAGAAGGGATGGATCCATGAAAGGTTCTTCGATGTTATAGAAGAAGGAAGAAATTGATCTCCTTAAGTTGAGAGGGAACAAGGATAGAATAAAAGTTACATATCCCCAGTTAATAAGAAGGACATATTATGAAAGTGAATACCTTTAAGTAAGCAAAAGTATTATAGTTGTAAACAAAATTCTTGAGAAGATTTGAGGATGTATTTGGTGTTGCTGAAGAAATGAAATAATAAGAAAGCTTATAAAAAATTATATATGAATAACTTGATGATGAAATGACGATCAATATTATTGAGGACCCCAAAGGTTTGTATATATATTTGAAAATTTATTGCTAACTGGGGTTTGTACAGGTAAATCTCTCCATGAAGAATGATGAACACTTGGGAAGCATCTTGGAAAAATGGATATATCTAGTTTATTAGGGAGAGTTCAATCATCTAATTTTGGATTATTGGGAGGACATTTGGTCACCCTATGTGTTGATCTATAGATCCTAAAGAGGGAGGGTGGTGTTGGTCTTGGATCTCTTACCTTGGATACACACCTAGATCACTGGGTTGATGGTTAGTTAGTAAGCTTGATGGTACCTAGACTGGCTGAAATTTTTAGTCCATCTTAGTCCCACCCAAAATGATAACCCTGGTCAGGTATCTAGCCTTTGGCATTGAGTGTGTCTAAACTCTTCATAGTTCATTTTGGATATCTTCCTTGTACCTCTATATAGTTGTAATTATGAATACCTCCCTAGTTAAGAGATAATGTTGAAGAATGTAACTAGGTTAAGTCTTCATAAATGTATTAAGTCACAATATAATGTATTTGTCAAAACAAAGAAAATAAAACTTGATTATTATTAAAATTGACTTATTAAAGCATGGGTTCGATGCTTGGGTCAATTATTTTTAGGTTAAAGCCTCCATTATAGGCTTCTAATGATTGCTTCAAGTGTCCTTTTCCACACCATAATGTAACGAACCCTTTGTGGGAATTATTTTCTAAGAAAGAAATTTATTTTATATTAAAATTACTCTTCTATGACTCCTCCATCAAGTTGGCTTCAAAACTGGACAATTCGACCTAAAACTAGGTATCAGAATCACTATATAAAGGCAACAACTCAACCTCATTTGTCACTCACTCACAACAAGTTCGATCGACAGTTTTTGGGCTCAAAAAAGTGTGAATTTCAAGGAAGAAGGATAGCGAAGAAGAATAAGGTTTCTCTCAAGCATAAAAGGTCGAAATTTTCTCTCTCTTTCCCACATGTGTTAAGAAGTGCATCTACTAGAAGGCAACCGAAATTCTGTAGTAACTGGGAGGCTGAAATTTTGTTGATGCGGGTTAAAATTCTGCAAATAGAAGTCAAATTACTTGATTGAATATATTGGATAAGAATAAACTACTATATAATATTATAAGGTTGACTTGGTGGAGGAGGAAGGTCTATTGTTCTAGGGTCTTAGTCCATCTCAATTTGAATTACTAAAGGAAGAGTTCTTGAATGGGTTTTCCCCTATATAAGGGTTTTAGCCTCGACTAAGTGCCTATATCTAGTGTCCCTGATCTTGGTGTTTTGGTTTTGATAATTGATTGATGAACTAAGATAAAAAGGAACATAAGAAAAATAATAAAAATTCAAAGATATCACAAGTAATTATCGACTAGAGAAAATACTTCTACCTTTCTTATTTTCTTACAATACAAACTTGCATCAGATCGTGTACATTAAGGAGGTTGTCAGTGTAACTAGTTCCACTCGCTCTATCTTTAACCACTTTTCACATTGATCTCTGCAACATTGGATTTCATCACTAACTAGTGATTTCACTGTGAAAATTTTGTTTGCATGGTTAGACTCCTTAGATTTATTAGCACATATTATTTACTTGTTTTTAGTTTTTACAGACCTAAGGTGTGGATCGTGATTTTAAATTGTTTATATTGGTAATAAATTTATCTAAGTTGAATCTAATGGCAACAATGCCAGAAGTTACTGATAAAGGAACCCATTTTAATGGGAATCCTATTTCTTTTCCTAAATTTGCAAATGTCGGTCCTCCTTATATTGCTATGTTGTAGCTTCCTCGAATCACGATAGGTTTACTAGTTTGGTTGTTTTCAACTTATTTAACCCAAAATACCCAAAGTATTCCGCCTCAACCAAGTTTTTCACCTCAACCGAGTTCACCATCTCAACATTACCAACCTCATGTTGACCCTTTACCTTATTCACCCAACATGTCCTCCTCCCTTTCTTCCTCTTCGCTTGGTAAAATTCTTGAGGCTAGTAACCAAGGGACTAAGAAGAAGAAGCAAGATAAGAAAGAAGTCAACCAACCAACCATGGTTTTAAGTATTGGTAACGTTGAGGAAACTTCCAACATGCATCGAAAGCCTAGATACCCTTGCAAGCTTTGTAAGGGTGACCACTTCCTTATTAATTGTCTTGGTATTCCTAAGGTCTTGGAAGTATGGTCAGAAAATTCTTATCAACTTATAGTTGATCCATCGACTAGTGATTGTGAGGTTCCTGGGAAAAGGGGTAAAGTTAGGCTTCCTTGTAGGTTATGCACAAAGATTCATCATAGTCACCTTTTCCCTCATATGGATGAAGCCTCAAAATTGTTGGAAAAACATATTGTTTCACAACAACAACTTCCAACTAGTTACCATAAACTTTCTCCCAACCTATCGTCAGTTAATGAAGTGATTGATCTAATTCCAAGTATAGTCAATCCCACTCTTCCATTGGAGTCTGAAACGGATATCACTCAAGTTGATGAACCATTAACTTATCAAGTGGTTGAATTTATTCCATATTCATTCGGTCCCATTCTCCCTTTAGAAAGTGAAATTAATAACACCCAGGTTCTTCTTGTTACCTCATATTCTTCTACACATGGGGGCATTTCACCTGTTTCCATTGAACCCCCTCCATGTAATGAGGTTATTCCTTTGATTGGAGCATACTGATAGGGCCTCATCTTCCTTCTTCAACCCTTTCCAAATCATTGTGAAAGCGTATGGTAAGAATGTGCTTTGCACAAATGTCAACCTAGTTAAAAAATGAAATAAGTCACCATGAGCATAGTTCCTTTTCTTGTGTCAAGATCGGTAAAAAATGAAACAAGGTTCCATGAGCATATTTATTTTACTGTATCAAGCTAGTTAAAAAATGAAACAACTCTTATGAGCATAGTTCTTATATTGTGTCAAGCTCATTAAAAATGAAACAAGGTTCCATGAGCATATTTCCTTTTCTTGTGTCAAGCTCGTTAAAAATGGAAACAAGGTTCCATGAGAATAATTATTTTCCTATGTCAAGATCTTTAAAAAATGAAACAAATGCGACCCTAATTGAGTTGATACTTTCATTTGATCTCATAGATGAACCTTCATTCCATCCACCTATTAGTAACTAGTAGTCTATTTAGGTGAATGAAATGAAGCTTGGGGGGCATTAAAACTTATCTCAAGCATAGTTTCCACTCTGTTTCAAGCTTGTGTAAAAATGAAACCTGTTAGAAAATTATATATTATAGAGCAATGGAACACATAGAATATTGCATAAATATAAACACAGAAAATGCATAAAACCATAGAGACACAGATATACATGGTTCACCCAGTTTGGGCCACGTCCACCTCGAACACCCAGTCCTTCCTTTCTATTATCTAGCAAAATTGAGGAGACACAACCTACAACAGATTCATTGTAATATCCTCTGTTTTCTCTTACAGTCTCACCTCTTTGTTTCTCGCTCGGAGAATACACATCTATTACACATCCTCAATACAATGCCCTCATACCAAGAGAGGGGTTGCCTTTTAAGGCAAAAAACCCTAAACTAAACATAAGTTCTACCGTCAGATCATCTGCCTAATGAACGACCCAGATTGACTAGAAATTACTATACTTTTACAAGGAAATTTTACATCTGTTTTTAGCTCGGGGGCACTACCCCGAAACCCCCACCGGGGGCCGTTGGCCTAAACCCCCAGTGGGGGGGGGGGGGGGGATCGGCCCCCTCGAACCCCCGCGGGGGGGACAAGTTCCCTCCCCACCCCCCCACATGGAGGGGTGTACAATCTTCCTGGGGTATACATCCGGCTGAAACAAAGGCCTCTGAATAATCATGCTCCACACCCTACAAAACTACTTTCAAGCATAGTTTTTCTCTATTTCAAGATTCTATAAAAGTGAAACCTATTTTGAGTCCATTTTGGTTATTATTTTCAAGACTCGTTAAACTCATGAAAATATCGAGCTTATTTTGCTATCTTTTCATGCTCGTAAAATCTACATGAAAATGTTGAGTTCTTTCCATCTTTTCCCGCTCGTTAATTAAATTGAAAGTCGACTATCTGAGTACACTTTTATCAATTTTTCGGGCTCATTAAACTATTATGAAAAATAGAAATTTTAGAGTTCTCCTTAAGCCCTTTTTAGACTCCCTAAACATGAAAATATCGCTGAGTATTTGACTATTCAAAGTCGTAAAAGTAAAAGAATAGTTGTTTATTCAATATAAGTTTAACCCTTTTATGGACTAAATTAGACTATTTACGAAAAAAGGTGTATGTTCATTAATCATGGTCAATAGAGTTCTCTCCTGTATTATTTTACCCTTTTAGGGCTTGAGAGACTAAATTTATGAAAAAGGACATTTGAGAGTTTACTTATGTTTTTCTCTTGACTCCCTAAAAATGAAAAACACCGAGCTTTACTTTCTTTGGGCTCGTTAAAACTTTATGTTGAAAGGAATGAATGAGTTTTCTTTTTGTGTCTTTTCAAACTCTTTAAACATGAAAAAAACATCGAGTTATTCCTTCAGTCGACTCATAAAACTTAAACAGTGTAGGACTTGGCAATCATGACAAGACAAAACCACTCCTTCCTAGGGTTCATTAAAAATACTTTGAAGGACTCATCCAAAGGATGAGCTTAAAGGACAAGCATATGTTACCCTCCTCAAGCTTGCACAAAAATAAAGAGGTAATTTCGAGTGATGGTGGGGGGAAATTGGGAAAGAATGTTTTTGTATTACAAAAGGCAGTATGTCACTCTTGAACATGATGCTCCGTCACTTTTGTGTCCGGGTTGGGAAATCCATTTTTATCTCAGTTGACCATACCTCATTGAAGGTCTTCAAACTTGTTTCTAGTTCTATTTTTGAATCAAATCCTACCAATTCAAAATGTCGTGTCGCTGATATGTTCAAGAGAAGTCCAACCTCAGTCAAAATTACCTTGCAATTCATAGCCTTCAATCTTGTCGACCATCCTTGAGTTAGTCCTGGATTACTCCAAATTGGTTCTTCAAATCTTGTCATGAGTTTCATGTCATAGTCCCTCCTACGGCGGGTCGCTTCCTATCGAATTTAACTCATTATCTAGGAATTTTATCTAGAAACCTTCTTCAATACCTTGGAGTTTGCATGCCTTAATGGCAGGTTTCTCACCTTCAACAATAGGTTCTCATCATTGAACTTCGATCGAACGATTCTATGAGTGTTCGACTTCAGGACATATTTTCACACTTCATATATTGTACTGGAAGCACCTTGAAAACCATTTTTAGTATTAGTGGTTTTTCCCGCAATTGTTAACAATTCACTCACATGTTATTCAAGTGGTTTATACCATGTTTGACTATGAGACATTCTCACTCAAATGGTTAGATTTGTACAATAGATTGAGAGATGGAGTTCAAGACCCTAGATCTAGTTTCATCCATTCAGGTTGCATGGAGTTAGTAAATATTCATGATTGTAAACATAGATCCATTGATGGTTGTGTCCACACTGTGTCTTATGTTGACATGGATCTTCATATATATTTCCATACCATTTCTTTGAGATATCTATGCTCTAAGTATGGGAATTCCTATCTCAATTATGATTATATATTTCTTTGTAACATTTGATTGATTGTTTCAGGTCTCAAAACAAGGTCTCTAATCCAAAACTTCGCATGATAAAGTGCTTTAGTCCTTAAGAATTTTTTCCTACTTTTCACTTTAGCGGGAAATCTATTACACATCATTTTGTTTCCATTAGGAAAATTAACATTAGTCTAGATATTTTGCTATCCATCAAAGTGTTCCAAATCATTCCCCTGTAAGGATATAGGCTCAAAAATCCCAAAGAGAATCAAATTTCTAGATTACAAGGTCCAAAAACCTACTTTTTCATTTCCTGCATGATTCCCTAGCCAGTTTCTATGCATACACAGACTTGAACATTAAAGTTAGTACAAAAATGTGCTCTCTCTTACACTATGGACTATGCACATAAATCAACGTAAGTATAGAATAAAAAGTAAATTCTAGAAGCTTTGTTAGTCAAATATTTCCCAACTAAAAGATTTGAATTGATGCTTAGTCAAACATGATCCCTCTCATCATGGAGATAATTCCCTCTCTTTGTTGATCCCCTATCCCACCATTTTTGGATCTCATCCCTTAGGAAGAGGATTGCAAACCTCCTCCTCTTGGCCTATAAATCAAACACAAGCCATATGGTTGAGGAGGATGACTGAAAGTAGGCTTATGTTGTAGAAATAAGGCTAGAACGTTTTTCATCCAAGGAGAAGGTTGGAGATCATGGGAAGAGGATTGTGACATCAAGGTAATTAGGCTGTAAGCTTGTTCTCCTTTGAATTCAATAAAAATAAATTATTCTCTTCTAATCATGTATATTATGATATCATTTATGAGATTCCTTGATCACTCACATGGTTTATAACTAGTAATTGATTCAAATTATGATGTATGATGAGTTAAGAACTTCATTTACCTTTAATTGTATGCGTTGGATTCTTTGATCTTTCTGTATGTTTTTGTCTATGCATATCTCTTTTGGAGCATCGTGGAGAAGTTTTGGAAGGTGTTAGTGTGTATGAGTGACCAATGATCAAATGTACTCTTTCCTTGTGGTTTATAGGGTTATTAGGTCAAATTGTTATATTTTCAAATAAATTTTCAAATAAAATTTGCTCATTGGTCAGTGTTAGGTCATTACTACTCCCTCCATACTTAAGGTCATAAAATGTTGTCATGGTCTTCTCCTTGTGATGGGTCACCAAAAGAGTGTCTTGGTCATCATTAAAGGTCATCGAATCATAATCATGCATACTACAAAGGTTCCAAGTTTTAAATCATGGTTTAAGATATCCATTTGGTGTCATCATTAGGTCAGGTCATCATAAATCATGTAGAGAGTCATGTCATCACCATAGTCACCATAAAGGGAGTTAGTAATTAGGAAAAAGTGTTTTAAATGATTCCTAAGGTAAATTTTACTCCTTATGAAGATGTAACTTTCCTAATAAAGTTAAAAGGTTGTAGTACATTATCATATCATTTCATTTCTCAAAAAGACATGATCATGTCACTTCATGACCCAAAGCAAAAAGTCAATTTCCAGCCTATAAGAAGACCATCCAAGCCTTCTAATTTCTCATTTTGCATTCATTGAGTACCTCTCTATCATCTAGCTTCATCTCAGTCACTAGGGCATTGAATTTCTTCATTAAAACGCTTTCCTACCTGTGCTTTTGACTTTGGAGGCCAAGAAAGCATCATAAATGGATCTTTTCAACATTTATAGGTTCTAGCATCTCCTTGGAAAGTAAGTAAACAACTAGCACCACTTATGCATCATTCTTCTTAGAAAACATAGTGAAAATACCTCTCCTAGGGTTTCACTGCACTTTTGGTTTCTATGAGAAATCTGGTTTAAAGGGATGGAGTTGGAAATTTGAGAGTGAGAGGCATGGAGCTAGTGTACACTTTGCAGGAATAATACACGAAGTTGCAGCTATTATCTTGGGATTCTTGTGGTATTCTTTTGTGATAG
>APFE030198892.1:118053-128738 GCA_000404065.3 Pinus taeda | reverse complement strand
TTTTTAAAATAAATTTTAAAAATTCATTAATCTTAAAATTATGGGAGTCGTCTAAGGAGGCGGAGGAATTGCTCGGATGGCCAAAAGTGGCCGGAATCTGGGCAAAAAGATTTCAAAAAATCTTGTAGAGACAGTGTTTGAATCATGTTTTTGATGGTGGAAATGGATTCAGCACCATCAAAAACGTCTAGGACACCTAAAATTTTGAAGTTTAACAACTATAACTTGGATTTACAAAAATCCTTGTCGGATTTTCTTTAAATATGACTGGAATTTCTATAACTTTCCAGGCAATTCCCCTGGCTAGTTAGACTATGGCAAAATTATGTCTATGCATCAACGCATTTACTAATTTTCCAATGTAAATAATGATCCTTCATTTATATTTATTATAAATTTAATTTTTTTAGTGAAAATATATTTCTAATAATATTTTACATAAATTTTAATATTTATTTTGATATTTTGATGCTTTTTGGACGTTGGTGCAAAACCTCAAGGAAAATCCTTTCCCGAAGGAATTGCAACAAAAGTTCACTAAAAAAACAACAAATATATCACTTGTTGCTTTGTCGTAGAGAACCTCGTTGACTTAGTCAGACAAAGCACTTATTGGGAAGTTTATGGTCATGTGGCCCTCCCTCGAGTTAGTGGAGCATTGGGCCAACTGCACCTGGAAATATATGATGAACGGTAAGTTAGTAGTCTTATTTGTTGGCAATGGGTTGTTTGCGATGTTTTTCAAGTTAAGGAATATCGGGATGCCATTTTTCGTAATGACCCATACTTTTTTGGAGCAAGAGGCATGTATCTCAATGCTTGGTCGTTGGACTTTAAACTATTTGAGGATGTCCCCAAGGTTGTCCTTGTCTAGGCTAAACTGCCATGTCTTCCATCAGTTTGTTGGAACAATAAATGCCTCAGAGTCATTGGAAATGGAATTGGTCGATTTTTGGATCGTGTTGAGCTTAAGGGCTAACATTTTCTTGTGCTAAGATTTTTGTTGAGGTCAACCAAGAGCCTCAGCAAGGGCTTCTACTAGAGATCATCTTCACACAGAGTGAATGGATTCTAGTCCAATCTCTCGACTATGAATAACTTCTTTTTGTTGAGAAATATAGGGCATTCAAAGTTAAAAATTTCTTTGCTTGATAATAGCTTGTGATGTACTTTTACTTCTTAGCTTATGATCTTTTCTTTGTTAGCGTATTAATGTGTTATCTTCATCAAGACAATTACCAATATGCACAATAAAAGACAAGTGACATAGTATGTAGGCTTCTTAGCCAGGGCAAAAACCTTTCACCTCCTGAGAGGAAAACTCGATCAAAATTCTTCTTTTAGATCTTCAATTGATAAGTACCAAGACCATGACAAAGACCCTTCACTCTAGTATCCCCTCAAGAAACTTTTCACTAACCTTGATGCTCCGCCTCTTCCTTTCCTCGCCTTCCTTCTTGATCTTGAACTGCTCTCCTTGGCTTCTACTTAGAGAAAATTGGTCTCTATCCTTCTCACTGATCCTCCCAAACTTTCCTATAGAATCTCACTCTCTAGGTCTTCTCTAGAGAAAGTCGGTGTCTATCTTTTTTGGCTTCCCCTAGAGAATATTGATCTCTAGGTCTTCTACTTCAACCTTCCCAGAAGAATCATTTCTACTCTAGAAGAATCATTTTTGCTCTAGAAGAAACCCTTTTTCGCTTGCCTAGAAGAAACTTCGTTGTCCTAACTTCGCATTGCATGAAAGAGACTTTTTTTTCCCTAGAAGAAAGTCCTTTTTGCTAGCCCAAAAGGAAGTCTCCGAGAAGATACTTTTTCACTTCTCTTTGTTGGTCCTTCTTCGCACTTATTTCTACACCGAATTCAAGTCGAGTTGCTTGTCTAGAATGGAAGGTCAAGTTCTTCTCTTTATACCCTTCTTCACATGACCTTTAGGCCGGCTTGACAGATGGAGTTAGGCCAACTTTATCTAGTAGCTTCTTCATCGTTTGTAGGCCAACTTGAAGAGGTTATGTGACAGGTTCTTGGAGGATACTTTACATAGACAATATTGACCTTTTACAAAGTGTCACATGACTACATTTACATGACAATGACTCTTACATTTTATGACTAGATGATAAATAAATCCTAAAGACTCTCAATGGGAATCTTGACTCCAAAAAATATCCCTTGCTCATAAAACCCATGAAGCAAGTCAATATAATAATTTTATATTTCTTATTTACATCTCATTACATAAAATCATAATTACATGTCATTATGAAGACCGAACTTAGTTGCACTTTTCAACACTCCCTCTTAACTAGGGAGGTATTCATAATGGTACCTTGGACTTTCTCAATTTGAAGAATCTCTCATAGGAAGAATTCAGATTTGTAACTCATTTGTATAGCATCATACCAACCGACATTGTTATATAGAAAGGCCTTGATTAACAACTCTATCTCTCCACAATATGAGAGCACAATGCTGGTGAGACTAATGATTTATAGACATACTCATCATTGTCTCCATAAGGACTATTGTTTTCTTTGACTTCCCAGTCCCAAAAGAATATCAGTACTCCATGAATACTCTTTCATGGGATGCCCTATCTCATCCCCTAAGAGCATCGGATGCCAAATGATTACACAATCCTCCATTCTATCTTCCCAAGTGAAGATCATAACAACATGTCTATCACTCATTTTTACCCAAGGTGGTTTTATTCCCTTAAAGGAATGTCCTCGATTCCTATCACAGAGGAATGTACCTAAGCTTCCAGCTTAGGAATTTCCAAGTTTCTTCCATGTAAGAAACTTCTTCTCAGGCTCCCTCTTAACCGGGGACCTATCACAACTCTTCATCTGGAGATCCTAAAACAACCAGTTGCATGAAGAGCTCCTTCCTTTGATGTCATGAATTTCTTTTTCGCTAAGGAGTCTTCATCCTTTGGGAACTTCTGTATATAGGGCATAGATCATGCATCACTTTTATTCATGAGTCAGTCATGTCCTCGACTCATCAGAAAGTGATCCATCAGATTCTCCATCTAGCTTTGCTTCATGTCATTCTACTTTCATGCCATATTTCGAAAGGACATTACATCCTTCTTTATGATCTGCTTGGAAGTCATTTGCAGAACTTCCCTTCGACAGTCCTACATAAGCCCAACTAGATGTTAGTTCAAAAATAATCAATGAGCACTTCAAATCAAAATTACCTTTGTGATGATCTTTCATCATGGCGTCTTCCTATAAGTATAAACATCTTGCATGCAGTTTGACACATCTCCCGCAAATATTCAGTGTCAAGGGTATCTATCTTTTTCCAACTTCCATTAGAGTCTTCTCATCCTTCCGAGTGATCTTCTAGTCAAATCTTTTTGGACTTCGGATGTTGAATGCCTTCTACCTTCATTGCATATTATCACGATCTCTTCCTATCTTTTCTCACACACTTCATTCTCGGGAGCTTCTAATCATGGTTCCTTGATTGTAATCAAATTCCTCATGATTCATATTAGAACATATTATGTTGATTTCATCTAGTGTGATTTATGCTTTATTGCAATTCTTTAGAGGAGTAGATCCTTTCTTCTTTTGATCATGTTTCCCAAGATGGATATAGTGATCCATATTACTTGCAACAATATGACATGAATTTTATAATATCCTATGTCAACATACATACCTCATCTTTCTATTGGTCATCCAGACTTCTTCATTCGAAAGGACTTTATTCTTCAGCTTTTATTTCTTGTCATGTCATCATACCATCATTCCTTGAATCCCACGAATTGGAATTCCTAATGAAAACCTTTTACTTCCTTTCTACATTGGTGAATCCTTTGATGAGAATTCTATCAGAGAAACTCAAGGATGTTCCATATCGTTACCTGACAAATTTTTTATTTATGATGATCTCAATCGATGATGACCTCTACTTCTATAAGTATTAGAGAGGTTTTCTAAGAGCTTCCTATCCTTTGTAATCAGTAGGATATGTACCAGACATACTTTTTGCTTCCCATGTCTCGAGCTCTTAATTCTAATGCTTCTATACTATTTTCTAACCTGATGCATCCTATACTATTTAAACTACACCCTATCCATAATTTACAAGTGGAAAGTACCTTCTTGAGAACAAGATCATCTCAATCATAATAGAGATCTTTTATTTCTTCATCCTTAGGTTTCTTTGACTCAGGTTCTTTCACTTCCTCGGTAATGTGTGCCCGTTCTCTATTCCTCTTGTCCTTGTCATGGTTAAAATGATTTCTTCTATAGTGTCCAAGTTCATGTCATCCAAAACATATTATCTTATCCATGTTCTTCCTCTTCTTTGGAGGACCAAACTTTCCAAATTTTCCTGTTCTTCTTGTCATTGTATCATATGCTTGATTTTTCTCACTTGGTCTAACATCAATATTTTCCTTCAATTTGATTTCTTTGATCTTATAGAGTGACCATAGATCTTGAAATGGTGTAGTTTCTTTCTTCCCATATAAACTTGAAGTGAAGTTACCCCATTCTTCCAGTAGTGCATTTAGTACTACTGTGGTCATCTGTCTATCAGACATAACTTCTCCTAGTTCTTGTAGTTGATCTCAAATTTCTGATATCCTCATGAAGTATGACATTATTCCATCTTCCTTGGATATCTTTAGTTTGTAGATTTGTTTCCTTAAGGAGATTACTTCTCCTGGCGTACTTACATAAAACAACTCTATGAGTTTTTCATATACATCTTTTGAAGTTTCCAATTTTTATACATATGGGATTAGAGAGTCTTATATAAATTCTCTAAGAATCCTTTGGGGTCTCACTTCTCCCTTCATGTATCTAGCATGAGCTTGACTATATTCTTTTGGAGGCTGAGTTATTGATCCCTTAATGTGATCCATGACCTCATTCTCAATAAGATTTAGGTCAGTCCTTTTCTTCCATGCATAGAAATTTATAGCCCCAACCAATTTATTGCTTTCCTTGCAAAAAGACATTTTGATATTATTAGATATAGTCATAGACTTACTTTTCAGATTGTTGCTTGCTTCCTCTTTTATCTCGATGTTGATAGAGTACCTTCTTCCTGAGTGATTGATGAGAGAGATCTTTATTCACGATTCCTTGATGATGTGATGATATTTGAAGTGCTTCTAGGGTTTTGTATTTTCTTCCTGCTCCCTTCGATCTAAGGTTTATTTGATGTAGATCTTGAAATTGTTGATAGCCTTTGACTTTCTTTGATTCCTTCTATGAAGATCGATTCTTGTATGTCAACTTGCTTTAACTGCCCCTTCTTACCTTCAGCACCTAAGCTCTGGTACCATGTTGAGAAATATAGGGCATTCAAAGTTGACAATTTCTCTTCTTGATAATTTCTTGTGATGTACTTTTACTTCTTAGCTTATAATCTTTTATTTGTTAGAGTATGAATGTGTTCTCTTCATCGAGACAATTACCAACATGCACAATAAAAGACAAGTGATACAGTATGTGGCCTTCTTAGCCAGGGCCAAAACCTCTCACCTCTTGAGAGGAAAACCTGCTCAAAATTCTTCTTCTAGATCTTCAATTGATAAGTACCAAGACCATGACACTGACCCTTCACTCTAGTATCCTCTGAAGAACCTTGTCACTAACCTTGATGCTTTGCCTCTTCTTTTCCTCACCTTCCTTCTTGATCTTGAACTTCTCTCCTCGACTTCTATTTAGAGAAACTTAGTCTCTATCCTTCTCACTACTCCTCCCAAACTTTCCTAGAGAATATTGGTCTGTAGGTCTTCTCTAGAGAAACTCATTCTCTATCTTTCTCAGCTTCCCCTAGTGAATATTGGTCTCTAGGTCTTCTACTTCAACCTTCCCAAAAGAATCTTTTATGCTCCAGGAGAAACATTTTTTTGCTTGCCCAGAAGAAATTTCGTTGTCCTAACTTTTTACTGCCCAGAAAAGACTTTGTTGCCCCAGAAGATACTTCGTTTCCCTAGAAGAAAGTCATTTTGTTTGGCACAGAAGAAAGACTCCCAGAAGATACCTTTGCATTTCTCTTGGCTTCTCCTTCTTTTCACTTCTTTCTAGACCAAATTCAAGTCGATTTGCTTGTCTAGAATGGAGGCTGATTTCTTCTATTCATACCCTTCTTCACATGACCTTTAGGCTAACTTGATAGCTAGAGTTAGGACGACTTTATCTAGTAGCTTCTTCATTGTTTGTAGGCCAACTTGAAGAGGTTATGTGACAATTTATTGGAGGATACTTTACATCGAAAATATTGAACTTTTACAAAGTGTAAGATGACTACATTTACATGAGAATGACTCTTACATTTTATGGTTAGATGCCAAATAAATCCTAGAGACTCTCAATGGGAGTCTTGACTTATAAAAAAATCCCTTGCTCATAAAACCCATGAAGCAAGTCAATATAATAATTTTATTTTTCTTATTTACATCTTATTACATAAAATCATAATTACATGTCATTACGAAGACCGAACCTAGTTACACTTTTCAACACCTTTCAAGTGCAAGAACTGCGATGATTATGGGCATTTTGCTCAAGATTGCCCAAAAAATAAAGTTGCCTCTAATTCTCGTGTTGAAGGTCAATTGTAGTCTCAGAAGCGCGAAGTGAAAAAAGGGAAAGCAGGGTAGAAACCCAACAATTTCTTGCAAAACCTCACCTCTTCCTCTGGTAACGTTTTTGGAATGTTGACTTAGGATGAAAACTCAAGAATGGTTGGTGGAAATCGAAGCCCTAGATTTGAATATTTCCCTTTAAGGTGCTACTGAGGAAGGGTTTAAGGAGATCCCTCAGGAGAATTTTCTAGAGGTGGTAAGTCCCATTGCATCTATCCCCTCCATCTAATAGGCATCATCCCCCCCCCCCCCCAACCCCACTTAGGAGATCGATCGTAGTCTGAAAAGAAGAGCTAGTTCTCCCATTGGTGTAGAGGATGAGGCGAACCAGGTTCAAACCAGAAGCACAAAGAAAGAGATAAAATGGACTAGTGACACATTAAATATGGAAGCAGAGCTTCAAAAATATAAAGGAAGACCAACAAATGCAGAAGTAAGGAAATAAGAATTGGAACAAAATATTAAGCTAGGTAATCAGTATCAAATCCTAGATATTCTAAAAAATGTTGGAAAAAGGGAAAATTGAGGAAGAAAAATGGGAGGAGGAGCATTATACCTCATAAAACAAATGAATCTCCTCTCATGGAACATAAGGGGACTGGGAAACCCTAATAAATTCTAGGCAATAAGAGATTTAGTCAAGATAAAGAACTCACAAATCCTTTTTATCCAAGAGACCAAATTAGAAGAAGAAGAAATGTTAGCTCTATCAAAAATAATTTGAAGAAATAGTGAAGGGTTGGCGGAAAGCTCCTTAGGAGCCATTGGAGGCCTATGTATTATTTGGAACTCCGCAAAATATAACCTCATCCACTGTCACAAGGATAGGTTCTCAATCATTGTTCATTTGGAAGACTCACAAATGAAGGAACTTTTCTCTCTAATAAATACCTACACCCCATCCACTTATGGTGAGAAAGGCGTTTCCTGGGATGCTCTGATAATTTTGAAGGAACAATAATGGCAAAAAGATTGCATCGTAGGAGGATATTTCAACGTCACCACCCTCCCTTTAGGGAAGAAAAGAGGCTCTAATGTTCACGACCATTTCAAGGAAAGGATGGAGGACTTAATCACTGACTAAGATTTGTTGGACATCATCCCCAAGAAATGAAAATTTACATGGAAAAATAAGAGAAGTGACCCTCGATTTATAGCAATTAGGATTGAACATTTTCTCCTACATAGAAATTGGATATTAAAAGGAATAGAGTGCTACTCTACCATCATGGAAAGAAGGGATTCAAATCACAAGCCAATTGAGTTTGTCTTAGACCCCCCAGAGGATTTAGACCCAATCCAATTATGCTTCAATATAGGTTGGTTACAATTTGAAGGAGTCTTAGAGTTAATTAAACAAGATTGGATCCAAGCAGTCTCAGGCTCCTTGGCCTTTCTATGGGAATCAAAGCTAAATGCAGTCAAGCAAGCACTTTGAGTTTGTTTTAAACATAATTACAATCCCCCCGAGATAGGAAAATTCCATTTTGATAAAGTAACTGGAAGATGTTTAGGCCTAAATGGTAATAAGTCTGATTGAATATGGTCACCTTGAAAGGGAGAGGTAACTCAATAATAAAATCCTCACGGTCAACAGATAGGAAGAAGAACTCTGGGGGTTAGAGTGTCGTACTCCCTGGTTGAAATCTAAAGACAATACTACCTTCTTATTTCAAAAGGAGGAGATGGTTAGAGATTCAAGGAATAGAGTGAAGGAAATAGTCTCGGAAGGTAAGCAAAAATCTCCTCTTTCCCAGAAATAAAACAAGAATCCTTTTCTTTCTTCAAAAATCTATTTACTAAAAGTAATGAAAATGACCCCAGTGAACTGGAATCCTTCCTCTCCTGTCTCCTCTCTGTGGTGACTAGTGATAGCAATCAGTGCTTAATGAGATCCATCGAAGAAGTTTAGGTCATTGAGGTTATCTAGTCTCTCACTCTAGATAAAGCCCTTGGTCTAGATGGATTCACTATTTATTTCTATCGTATATGTTGGTGCCTAGTTAAAAATGACTCGTTGAGAATGCTAAATTCTTCCAGAGTTAAAGGTAAATTGGGTGGTAACACAAACTCTTCATTTCTAGCCCTTATCCCTAAGGAGAACAAACCTTCCTCTTTCTCCCACTTCAGACCCATATATTTGTGTAATGCCTCATACAATATCCTCACCAAAATAATTACCAATAGGCTCAGGATTATCCTCCCTGAAATTATCTCTGAAAATCAATGGGGCTTCCTTTATTATTGACAAATTACGAACAACACCATTATTGTTCAAGAGGCCATTCATTCAAGAAAGCTCAGTGGGGAACCAAGAATGGTAATTAAGCTTGACATGCCTAATGCTTTTGAGTATGTTCAATACTCCTTCCTCACTGTTTTCCCATAGAAGCTTGGTTTCGGGAAATATTTCATTCTATGGATTAAAGCTTGTGTTGGAAAACCTTTGATTTCCCCTCTTGTCAATGGTCACCCCTACCCTTCCTTCTCTACCTTGAGAGGCCTTCGACATGGTTTCCCCGTCTCCCTACTTCTCTATATTTTAGTGGTTGAATCTCTAAGAAAAAATATGGAGGTGGCTCGACAAGAAGTAAAACTAAAGGCCTAAGTATAATGTCCAATGTCAAATATGTTTATCATTCACAGTTTGTGGATGACATCATATTAATGGGAGGATCCTCAAAGAAAATATCCATCATATTTAAAAGGATTCTTTATAAATATTCAAGTTTCTCTGGGGAAGCATTAATAAGAAAAAAATTCAATTGTATGGGTGGAATTTCTCTCCTCTTACCATCCAAGAGATAGCATGAATATTGGAATTATCCTTGAAAGAGGAGTGGGAATTTGTTAGGAAACCAGATCACAAAAAGATAGAAAACATAGGTCAATGCCTTAGAATTCAGCCTCTTCGAGGGGGCAACCTCCTTTACATTACACAAATGAACAATTCTTGGATGATAAAAATGACTAAACCTCCCTTCTATATATAGGCGTCTAAGAGGTCACAATATAATCAAGTCGACATAACAATAATAAAATAGCGGCACAAAAATAACAATAGTGAGTTTCTATGGGGCATACTAATAACAATATGGGGACAATAGGGGACAATAATAAAAATAAGGGATACAATGACAACAGTAATGGGGGAATCACTAGTATTATAGGGGCCTAACATGCCCCTCTCCTTCCGAAAAGCGTTGTCCTCACGCTTGAGTAGTTTTGGATGCTTCTGTATAAAATTCTCATCCTCCCATGTGGAATTTTCAATGGATAAGTTCTTCCACTTGATGAGATACTCTGAAATTGATTGATTTCATTGTTGTCGAGTTCTTGTTTCTATGACTGATTCCGGTTCCGATGCGATTTTTCCTTCCTCGTCAAGTTCTGGCAATATTGTTTGAACTGGGAGCTTGTCAACTATAACCTTATTTAAACATGAAACATTGAAAACTAGGTGCATTAGGGAAGCTGCAGGAAGCTCCAATTTGTATGCCATAGTACCAATCTTTTGCAACACCTTGTATGGACCATAATACTTTGGTGATAATTTATTATCCTTCTTAGCTTGCTTGAGGGATATTTGTTTATATGGTTGTAGCCGTAGGAATACCCAGTCACCTACATCAAAACTTATTTCGCTGCGATGTTGATATGCCTGTTCTTTCATTCTATTTTGCGCCAACATGAGGTTATCCTTTAAGTGTTGGAGAACTTGTTGTTGATGCTCGATGTGCTCTTCCACTGCTTGAACCTTAGAATTTTCTCTTAAATATGATGTGATGGATGGTGGATGATATCCATAAAGTGCCATAAATGGGGTCATCTTTGCTGCAGTATGGAAGGAATTGTTATACCACCATTCAGCCAAAGGCAACCATTTGACCCATTGTGTCTGTTTATCAGATACAAAAAAACTAAGATATCCTTGCAAACATTTGTTTAATATCTTGGTTTTCCCATCAGATTGAGGATGATAAGATGAGCTATGAGCTAACTGAGTACCGAGACAAGAAAATAATTATGTCCAAAAATTTCCAGTGAAAATGGGATCTCTGTC
>APFE030198892.1:79544-90915 GCA_000404065.3 Pinus taeda | reverse complement strand
ATGATAAATTCCTCAATCAATGGAGAAACTGTTGCATGTCTTCACATAGACTTCATGTTTGATTTTCTACAACTAATTAACTCAAGATGAATTAATTAATTATTTTACAAACAACTGCTAAGATCAAATTCGATTTTTACTTCTCAAGTTTAGTTTAGGGACTAACTAAAATTGGAATCTATCCCAAAATGCTATTTTTAGCACCTCCATTTTTCATTCCTTGTTGCTATGTCCAATGTTGGTACCTGAACTGCTATTTATAGCAATGTTATTTTTAACATTTCTTGTTGCCATTTTCAACACTCCCTCTCAACAAGAAAGGCATTAAACTCGAACCCGATCCTGAACCTTTGGAATGTTCTGCATGCAACACTTCTCCCAAGTGTTATTGCTCCAAAAACTATAGAAACAAAAAATCTCCCAACTAACCTCCTTGTTGGGCTAGAAACATCCTTTGATGCTGAAGCTTCCTCTGTCGCTGACAAGTGCTCCCTCAGTGACCTCTGAGCTGCTACAACACGCCATGCATCTTGCACCGTTTCACACCTCTTTGTGCCATCCTACACTGGTGCAACACTCCTGTGCCTTTTGCATTGTTGCAACTTGCTAGCTCTGCACTATCTTGGGATTCCTACACTATATCTCTCTCTACCACTCCATTCGCATCTGTCTCTACCCACTCAGTTAGTCCTGCTACTCCTCGTTGGGGCTCCCATAGCAAGGTCTAATGAAAGAGGTTAGGTACCTCAATGATCCTGCCCCTATTCTGGCCTTCTTGGGACTGTCACTCCACATCACCCCACCTCCTACCTAGAGGTATGGATGCATGTGCTCCCTCTGCCTAATTGGCTCGAAATTTCCCCCTACTGGAGGTCTTTGCATGAGTAGATGCCTCCACTTGATCTCCTCTCGACTTCTCTAGTTGTGGCTGCTCCACAACCTCTTGAAGCTGCTTAACCAATTGTGGCTCATCCACAATTATATGAGACTTCTTTTGGTGCTGCATGTTGAGAGGTAATGTACTCTCCCTCTCAACCACCAAGTCTCCATCAGTTTCCTTGCTCCTCAAGGTTTTGCATGCATCTTGAACCTCAAGAGAATACATGTTCCTTACTCGTGAATCGATCTGCTTCACCTATCTAGTGGTGATGTGTTGAAGGAAAACCTTTCCCTTATTGAAGACTACATCATAGCCTTTGTCTTCTAGCATTGCAATCGACACCAAATTTTTGCTCAGTCCTGGTACATACTTGAAATTGGTCAAGGTAATGCGAGCTCCATGCTCCCTCTGAAAAACAACCGTGCCTACACTTGAGACACTATACTTTTCATCATTACCCATCACTATGAGTATCTGGAGATCTTTCTCCTCCAAGGTATTGAACAAACTCTTGTTGCCGGTCATGTGGAAAGAAGCTCCACTATCAAGAAACCAACCACATCCCACAATGGATGAAACCTTGCATTCGAAGAGGGTGAAATCCAACTCGAACTGTAAGGCCAATGCCTCACCTTTAGATCATTCCTTGGATCCCATCTTGGATTTCTTCAGTGGACAATTTGTCGCAAAATGGCCCACCTCATGACAATGAAAGCATTGCACTTTCGATTTGTCAAACTTATTCCCACCATGGAAAGAATTCGATTTGGGATGAGAATCCTTCTCCTTTCCTTCATTCGCCTTACTCGCTAAGGCACAATTTTCTTCATCCTCCCTGGATGAAGAACCATCTCTGTTGCTTCTTCTTATATCATCCTGCATTAGATTCGACCAAAGTCATTCCCAATCTGGTAGTTTCTCTCTTCTATTTACTGAGTCTTGGTAGCTATGCCAAATATTAGGAAGACCGAGGAGTACAAGACTCACCATGTCATCATCGGCTGTTGTGATCGCTATGCTTCCAAGCTCATCCCTACTGGTGGTGAGCTTGTTCAGATATGTAGATATCGTGTCGCCCTTTTCACAGTTGATTTTCTGAAGCTTGTCTTTCAGTGCCAGCTTCCTCTAATCGTTGCTGTTCTGATATAGATCTTTCAATGTTTTCCACATCAAAAATGGTGTCTCCTTCCCATGGAGGCTCAAGACAATGTGGTCTAGAACTCCCTCAAGGAGGATTCTCCTTGCTCTAGCCAAACATTTCTTCCATTCCACCAATTTTGTAGCATTATCTGTTGCGGGCTTGGGGACTTCTTGATCAATGAAGTCCTTTATCCTCTAATACTACTTCCATGAGATCCTTCCATGCTATATAATTCAAGTTGCCATCAAGGGCATACTCGAGTCTTAAACCGCTGAACGCCATTGCTGAAATTGAGATGTGATAAGAACTTGATTTCTATAATTAGGAACTTGAAACTTCGAATTTCTCCCTTCTTTGTATACTGTTCTTCGCTTTGATCACCTTTGCTTCGATACCATGTAGAATTTTCTACACATGCAGCTCTGATACCATGTAGAAATTCTCACTGTAGATCAATAGATTATGCAATAGATTAAAGAAAAATACAAGATATACTTCTACAACAAACTTGTGGAAGCTTAATCGAATATGAGCAAGATCAATTAGAACACATATAACAGATGAAGAAGAAATCAATCACACATGAAACAAAGAAGAAATAACCAGGGGAAAGCCTTAGCCTAAAACCCCAATCTCTGTATTATCATACAAGTGGAAATATGTCTGGATTACACGAAGCTTTAGCTCACAAGCTATCCAACTCTCAGTACAATCCCTTTGCTGCTCATAGACAGTCAAAGGCTTCTCACAAACCTTCTCCTTTGCCTTCCAAGCCTCCTATTTCCTTGCGCATTTTCTCCTGGGGTCCAATGCTGCCACCTGTGTCAATTTACCTCTCACTGCTCACTAAACTCAGAAGTAACTGCGCAATCCTAAAGGAGATAAATCCTTCTACATGGATGAGTTTCCTATATAGTAAAAATCCTCCAACTGATAGTACATTATCCCATCATCTGATCTCAACTGGGTCTCTGACTGAACTAACATGCATGAGTTATTTATGAGAGAATATTCAGTTATCTGGAGATAAGCAGTTACATGCATGCAAGCATTAACTAACTGAACTCACAATTAGTTCAACAAACTATTTGAACTAATCTAACTAGACTTAACTCAGTTAACTGAGCTAACTGATTAACTCAATATTACAACTTATCCTTATCTCTTTAACTGATGGATAAATTCCTCAATCAATGGAGAAACTGTTGCATGTCTTCACATAGACTTCATGTTTGATTTTCTACAACTAATTAACTCAAAATGAATTAATTAATTATTTTACAAACAACTGCTAAGATCAAATTCGAATTTTACTTCTCAATTTTAGTTCAGGGACTAACTAAAATTGGAATCTATCCCGAAATGCTATTTTTAGCACTTCCATTTTTCATTCCTTGTTGCTATGTCCAACACTGGTACCTGAACTATTGTTTATAGCAATGCTATTTTTAACATTTCTATTTTTAGCATTTCTTGTTGCCATTTTCAACAATTTGAATTATTTGGCTTAGTTAATTTGAGTCGAGGGTATAACTTGAGTCATGTAGAGGTTCTCCTACATTATAGGAGCCCTGGTTGAGTTTATTTTGAGTTGTAATTTATTAATTCAATTTAACTGAGTTAAAGTCAATTATACTGGTTCCAACTATTGGAGGAACTAGTGGGAGGTCTAGTAGTGTGGTGTTGCATGCTGTGTAGTGTGGTGCTTCCTGCGGTGATCAACCAGTAAAATGATGATTCACTCATAAATAACACATGGCTGTTAGATGTGATATTTACCTAGTTGAGATTGGAGTCCAGGGACAATGTACTATTAGTTGTATAATCATCTGAATTGTACAAACGATGCATGTAGTTAGAGGAATTCCTACGCGGATCACACAATTCCAATTGAGGAATTTCCCTAATTAATAGGGGGTTAATTTCCAAGGAAACAACACAAGGAAATAGGGACTTTGGAAACAAGAAAATTAGTTAAGTATTGGCCTGGGCTTGTCTAGGAAGTTGTGAAATAGATAGAGATAGTGTAGAGGTTGCTCGGGCTTGAGAAACACATCATAATCTTCTCATATTTTTTGACTAATGCAAAATACATATAGCAGGGGTTTTTAGCTGTAGCTTTCCTCAGGAAATCATTGTGTAATGTGTTAATTGAATTCTTTCACATGTATGCTTCGTGATTTCGTGATCGTTTAATTGTTTCTGATTATGAGTAGAGTAGATTCAAGTCTATTGTCTTAGCATATTACAATTAGAAGTTTGAATCTATAAGGAATTTATACATGGTATCAGAGCATAAATCACTTTAGAGGAGGAGAATAAGAGTTTGTATTTTACAGGTGAAATCGAATTTGCAGTATCATACTTCAGAGCCAACATGATGTCGTTTTGCGGATTGAGACTCGAATATGCCCTTGAGGGTAGTTTGAACTATATTTCTTGGAAGGACATGATGGAGGAAGTGTTGGAAGATAATGGGCTTAAGGAATTCATAGACACATATATTCATAAGCCTCCAACAGCTGATACTCAAGATCTGTTAGAGTGGAGAAAATGTGTTGCAAAGGTGAGAAGGATTATCTTGGAAGGAGTTCGAGATCATATTGTCTCAAACCTCCAGTAAAGGAGACTCCATATGCAATGTGGAAGGCCTTTTCAGGCTTGTTTCAAAACAACGATGACCATAAGAAGCCAACACTGAAGGGAAAGCTCAAAGAAACCAAGATGGATAAGGGCGACACAATACCAAAATACTTGACCAAGTTCACAAAATGTCAGGATGAGCTTGAAAGTGTCGGTGTTATAATTGTTGAAGACGATATGGTCATCCTAGGACTTCTATGCCTTCTCAAGAGCTGGCACAACTACCAAGACTCAATAAATGGGAGGGAGAAGCTACCAGAGTGGGAGCGGTTGTGGTCTGACTTGGTGTAAGAATAGATTCAGCGGAACACCAAAGATGGATCCTCATCCAAGCATGATGATGAGGAGAACTATGCCTTAGTTGGAAAGGCAAAGAAAGGGAAAGGGAAGTCATCCCATTCCAAATTAGATTCCAGTCAGGGCGATAAGAAGGAAATGTCAAAGATTAAATGTTTTCATTGTCACGAGTTGGGACACTATGCCATGAATTGTCCACACAAGAAGATTGGAAAGAAGCCCTAAAAAAGAGAGATAAGTGAATCTCTTACTTCACAATTCAATTTGGATTTCACCCTCATCACTTGCATGGTGACATTGGTCATGGGTAGTGTGTGGTATCTAGATAGTTGAGCCTCATTCCATATGACTGACAACAAAGAATTCTTTAGTGACTTGGAGGAGAAGGACCTCCAGATGCATATCGAAATGGGATATGATGGGAGGTATAGTGCAATCAACATTGGTATTGTTTCTTTTCAGAGGGAGTAGGGTTCTCCTCTCACATTAAAAGATATCATGTATGTTTCGGGTTTGAAGAAGAATTTGGTTTCAGTTGCCATGTTGGAGGACTATGGCTACGATGTGATATTTAACAAAGGAAAGTCTTTCCTTCATCACATAGCCTCAAGACAAGTGAAGAAGATCAGGGTTCGGGTAAAGAACCTCTACAAATTGGATGTAGAATATTGTGCTACTTTGAGCACAAAAGCAGAGAAGGTGCAAAGTTGAGACATTGTGAGTTGTGGCATAGAAGATTGGGTCACTTGCACCATGAATATTTGAAGATCATGCAACAAATTTCTACAGCACTTCCTAAGGGTACACTAGAGTAGAGAGACACATGCAATGGGTGTACATTAGGGAAGTACACCAAAGCTACCTTTGATGAAAAGGATAGTCGAGTGCAAGCAATTCTTGAAAGAGTTTACTCAGATGTGTGTGGACTGTTCTCGATAGCCTCCATGGCCAAGCACAAGTATTATGTAATATTTTTAGATGATTTTTCTTGTAAGTGATGGATTTTATTCATGTAGAAGAAATATCATACTTTTGCTAAATTTTGTGAATTTAAAGAACTTGTTGAAAAAGACACTGACAGGAAAGTTAAAGTTCTCAACAGAGATAATGGTGGAGAATATTTATCAAATGAATTCAATAATTTTTGTGCATCATAATGCATTCCACGGGAGTTAATTGCACCCCATAACCCACAACGAAATGGGGTAGCTAAAAGGAAGAAAAAAAGTATTGTGGGAGTTGCATAGTTGATGTTACATGATTAGGGCCTACCGTTGCACTTGTCGGTTGAAGCATGCAACACAGTTGTATATGTGCAGAACAAGAGTCCTCATCGTATTCTCAGGATGAGTACACCAGAGTAATTTTTTTTAGGTAAGAAAGTAGATGTGGCACACTTCACTATCTTTGTTTCATCATTTTATTGTCATGTTACCAAGGATGCAAAGGAAAATCTAGAGCCAACAACTGAGTTAGGCATATTTTTGGAGTACACTAATATACCTCATAACTATCGGTTGTACCTTCCATCTCAAAATATGACAATGGTTCGTAGAGATGTAAATTTCGATGAAGAGAAGGCAATGATATGTTACCTTGAGAGGGAGCTTTAGTTACATGGAGAAGAGGAGATTTTAGCTCCAAAATAAGAACCTCAAGATGATGTGGAGTAGCCACATGCAGAGGAGCAGAGAGTGGAAGCACCCACTCTTGTAGATACTTCCAGAGATGGAAGGAAGCACACTAGAAAGGTTGGCATATTGATGCATGATGCTAGAGAGAATATTGGAGCGCCCACATCACATCACAGGCAGAGGAGGTCACTAGATAGGTACACTGGATACATGGCTCTAATGAGCGAGAGTGTAGAGATTGAGCCATCCTCATTCGAGGAAGAAGTGAAAAAACCAGTATGAGTTGATGCCATGGTTGAGGAGTATGACTCCATTATTAGAAACAATGTTTGGGAAGTGGTCCCAAGACCAGAAGGCAAGTCAGTTGTGTGTTCCAGATGGATTTACAAGGTAAAGAAAGTAGCATATGGGAGTGTGGAGAAACACAAGGCCAGATTTATGGCCAGAGGGTTCTCTCAGGTCGAGGAAATTGATTACGAGGAGACCTTTTCTCCAATAGAAAGGTACTCTTCAAACAGATCTATTCTAGAAATTTCAGGGCAAATGGGCTGGAAGATACATCAGATGGATGTGAGGACAACATTCCTGAACAATGTGATTGAGGAAGAGGTGTACATTGAGAAAATGAAATATTTTGAGACCTTCAACAAAGATTCGCATGTGTGCAGACTCAAGCGAGTGCTATATGGAATGGAACAAGCACCATGTGCTTGTTACATGAGGATTGGCAACTATTTCACCATGTTGGCCTTCACCAAAAGTGAAGCAGATGTGAACCTTTACCATATTGTGTTTGAAGGTAAATTGTTGATTATAGTATTATACATCGATGATTTAATTATAACATGTGATGAGAAGTTGGTAAAATCTTTAAAATAGGATCTTGTAAGAGAATTCGAGATGAAGGACCTAGGGCTCATGAATTATTTCCTTGGTATGGAAGTATGACAAGGAGATGAGGAATTGTTTGTCTCTCAGGGAAAGTATGCTAATGAGATACCGAAGAAGTTCCACATGGAGAGTAGCAAACCCATGGAGACTCCTCTAGTAGGGAATTGCAGGAAGGAAGATGTTACTTCAGGTGAAGTAGTGGAGGCTACTATTTATAGGTAGCTTGTGGGTTCACTTATGTACTTGGTGAACACATGACTAGACCTATGTTTTGCACTTAACCAACTTAGTCAAGCAATGGTTAAGCCAACCAAACTCTATTGGAAGTCAACTAAACATGTATTCAGATACCTCATAGGCACCACCCAATTTTGTCTTTGGTACAGATGGGCAGAGGAAGTGAAGCTACAAGGCTTCACATATGCATATTGAGAAGGGATTCCATTTGACAGGAAGAGAACCTTAGGGGGAATCTTCAGTATTGGGTCAACAATAGTTTCTTGGTTCAACCGGAAGCAGAGATCAGTTGCACTTAGTTTCGTACATGTATGTTATTCAAGCACCTTGTGAGGCTATATGGATGAGGAAGATCCTTGTTGTGTTATTTGGTCAGTAGATGGATCCTACAGTGATTTATTGTGATAAAAAAAATTGTATCAAACTCTCTCAGAATCTAGTTTTTCATGATAGATCCAAGCATATCGACATTCAGGATCACCATCTACGAGATTGTTTGCAGAGGAGAATCACATTGCTGGAGTACATTCCTACAGAGGAACATGATGCAAATATTTTGACAAAGACATTTTCAAAATGAAAATTCAAGTTTCATAGGTGTAGGATCGGGGTAGTAGATAATCCCTTTCTTGCTGAGAGGGAGTGTTGAAAATGCAACAAGAAAATACTAATTTAATTTTGTCCTTGATTTAAATTGGGAATAAAATTGTAATTCCACATCTCATGATAACTTGTATTAGTTAACTAAGTTAATTTGAGTTGAGGGTATAACTTGATTCATGTAGACTATCTCCTACATTATAGGAGTCCTAGTTTATTTTATTTTGAGTTGTAATTAATTAATTCAATTTAACTGAGTTAAAGTGAGTTAACTAGTTCCAACTATTGGAGGAACTAGTGGGAGGTCTAGTAGTGTGGTGCTGCCTATAGTCTAGTGTGGTGTTTCCTACAATGATCAACCAGTAAACTAATGATTCACTCATAAATAAATCATGCATGTTAGGTCTGAGAGTTACCCAATTGAGATTGGAGTTCAGGGACAATGTACTATCAGTTGTATAATCATTTGAATTGTATAGGTGGTTCATGTAGTCATAGGAAGGCTTATGAGGGTTGCACTATTCCAATTGAGGAATGTCCCTAATTAATAGGGGGCTAATTCCCAAGGAAACAACGAAAGGAAATAGGGACTTGGGAAAGTAGACAATTGGTTAAGTATTGGCCTAGACTTGTCTAGGAAGTTGTGAGGTAGATAGAGATAGTGCAGAGGTTTCTTGGGCTTGAGAAAAACATTGTAATATTCTCATATTTTCTGACTAACACAATATACATATTTCATGGGTTTCTAGCTGTGGATTTCCTTAGGAAATCACTGTGTAATGTGTTGATCAAATTATTTCTCTTGTATGTTTCGTGATTTTGCTACCGTTCAATTGTTTCCACTAATGAGTAGACTAGATTCAAGTCTATTGTTTTAGCATATTACAATTAGCAGTTTGAATCTACAAGGAATTTCTACAATTTGGCTTTCTTTTGACTTTCAAACTATGGACAATAGGGTAGATCCGAGATTCTTTTTAAGGCCGCTCTTTCACCCCAGCTCTAATACCATGTTGATTTTTCATACGGTATTCTAAAGTGATAATTACTTCTAATGATTAAATTTCTTTTATTATACTTATCCATCATTAATTAATTTTTCTTATTCTTATCCATCATTAAGAAAATACAAAAAATACATAAACCATATAACATATATAGCAATAGGATAATGAAGAGATAGCCAAGAAAGGAACAAAGAGTTTACCCTGGGAAAACCCAACAAAATTTTCCTTAGAGAAATTCTTTAGTTTAACAAAAGACACACCTAGACTTCCTAGTCATTCTAAAGGTCAATCTGACCAATAAATATAATCTTGGTCAAACCTAGTCCATATTCCTCCTAGTCTAGCCAAATGGCTGCCCAAGAACTTTAGTTTGGTCTGCTCTTTTAGGGCGTAATATCAGCCTCATATTATTCCTACAGAAGCTCAATTTTGTTGCATTATAGCCTAGAGAAACTCGGTCCTTCCATAGAGATTTTCTACATCAGACATTTAATTTTTCCATAGAGTATTTCCTCATAGATTCGATCCTTCAGTTAACCTTAGACTCATATAATATTATGCTTGATATATGACTTGTCTCTACCTTAAATTCCTCTCCTTCCTTTTGCCTAAGTCTAAATTATTTTCACAAAAAAGATCCAAGTTTTGTGTTAAGTGTGAGAGGACCAATGTCCTTGTATAGTCATTTATTATGCTAAATGTGTGCCATCAAGATTCAAGAATAGGGCCAACTTGATTAGGAGGAGGGGCGAATTAACTTCTTGCAGCAAAAAAATTCAAATAATAAAAATAAAAATTTTATTCTTTTAAAAACTGACATGAAGAACATGTCAAATATTTTTATCTTTTGACAATAGCATGAAGAACATGCTTTATAAATACATCAATGACTAAAATAATAATTATGAAGACCGACCATAGCCATAAAGTTTACCTCCTTCCACCGTCGTGAGTCTCAAGAATGCATAGACCTATAGACTGAACACTCACAACATGCTGACTAACAGTAAACCAATTTTCCACCCCCACATTTGACCCTAGCTACAACCATGACTGAACCACCCCTGCCAGGCTCACAGGCGAAAAAAATTGCTTCCACCCTTGAGACCTGTAGTACTTTGAGCACCTAGACACAACCATAAACATGCGTAGAGAAGATGTATACCGCAATAAGCCCCCTCTTTTTTCACACAGGAAAACAGAGTTTCGAACCTAATAGGAATAATACCAACATTTCTTTTAAAAAACACTAGCCAGACGATAACCCAAGAATTTATAACCTGGGATATCCATTGACATAGTAATACTAAGTGACAGACACTTACAAAGGGAAGTTAGGTATAATATTCCATAAATACAAACCAATTGCTACTGCCAAGCCCATGAAATAGAGAACTAAACTAAGCTTATACTCTAGTGACACAGACCCAAAACCCAAAATATCATAAATAATAGATAGACTAAAAAAATTAAGATGCTCTCTACCAAGGAAATTAGCAAGCTAGAGAGGGATTACCAGAGAAACTAGGACCAAGGTGACTAAGAGAGAAATTGTCAATAGAAGCGACACCCACCAACAATAATTACTGACAAACCTAGTTTGTTGCTTCACCCTAACAAGGTGTGCCTCCATCTCCCACTAGTCAGCATGCCTAGCTAAAGGTTCACCTTCCTCACTTAAGTTCTTCACTCTGCTAACAACCACAAATTTCTCTTGGTTTTCAAAAGTTGAGCTGAGCTTATCTCAATGAAGAATAAAACCTAACTCAAAGACTAGTCGTTGAGGCTCTATCTCCTTTTCCTTGCATAGACACTAACCTCTTCCACCCCTTGCCAAACTCATAACTCTCTCCATCCCATCAACCATGGTATTAATAGCCATTTGGATTATTGCATGCAGACTTGTGCCAAAAATGAGTTGTGCCCCCTAACCTTTAATGCCCATCATAACGGAAAGGTGATAAGCTCATCTCACGAGACACCCCTTGAGCATAAAAATCACCCATTAGAGAAAATCATGGTTCGTCATATTAATAATTTA
>APFE030198892.1:51050-78661 GCA_000404065.3 Pinus taeda | reverse complement strand
TCTCGCCTATTTTTCCTTATAAACTAGTTATTATTATTTTTATTTTTAATTGAAAAAAATAATATAGATATTATGCTTAATTAATTTGAAAAATTTGTCTCTCTTCAACTGTTCTTTTCACTGTATCGCTGGGTCCCTCCTCAGCCCTTGTAAGTCTTTTTGGAATGCTTCTCAATGTGTCAACCTTCCTTAGAGGCTGGAGGAGGTCATTTTTTTGCTTAGAATCATTATGGTGGACGAAGAATTCTCAAGGATGTTCTCCTCTGCTTGGCGTTTCTTGTCGGCAAGGAGCTTTTTTTGGAACATCTCCTTTTTTGCTGACCTGAGAATGCTATACTCACACAGGTTCAGCTGTTCCTCTCTGTTTACTGGTTTTTTTGCTGAGGGTTGGGACATTTGCCCTTTGAGGTTGCGACCTCATTGTAAATATTTTTCTCTTTTATTTTAATAAAATTAACACTTATCCAGAAAAAAAAATTTAATTTGAAAAATTTATGTTTATATTCTAAAATATTATGGCTTTAGATTTTACTAAAATACCTCAAGCTTTAATCAAGAGAATAAAGTAAGAATATTACATTTAATTTTAAATGATTAGTTGTAAAATATTTGTGAACTTGCTTAATTTTAATGTTAAATCTCATGAGAGATATTGGAGATTTCTACACTAAATATCATAATACCATAATAGGCTTTCCCACCACTAGTGATTAACTTCCTAGCACTATGGTTCTAGTTTAAAGAATTTGAAATAGATGCATACATATTTATAATTTTGTTATGCTTAAAGGTATTACTATTATAAAAAATTAAGGACTTAGATTTTATCGTCATGATTTTGATGTTATCAATATTAATGGAAATTTCATAAATTTTGGCATAAATGGTGGAGAATTTTGAGTTTTTTTTAAATGAATAATAATTTTTACAAGATGAGAAATATATATTTTTTTCCATGTAATAAAGTATTTTATTCTTTAGAAGATAAGATATGGATAAAATATTTCATATGCCTCAAGATTGTATGATAACAAAGCTTAAATCCATGAGCTCAACATGTCACTTGCAAGAATTGAATATGGGTAGGGAGGATAACAATCATTTCTTTCAACAACCCAAGATAAACCCAATTGACAACTAGCAAGCAATATCATCACCATATACAGAAAAATGACACAAATTCCAATTTTGTTACTATTAGTGCCCCTACTCTTCTAAAAAATTATTCAATTTTATCAATATAAATGTCAAAAAATGTAGCAACAAGTGGGCACCCGTGTTTAACACCAACATTACAAAGTAAATGATCAAATATCATATTAACATTTACTTAAACCAATTTGAATATCATATTAACATTTACTTAAACCAATTTGACTTATTGGGCATGTGCTAAGTCCCTCTGATGATGAGAGGAATTAGTTTTGAATGATCAAACACATTGCATCACAACCACATACAAGGAGCTCTACATATTATTATTTACTTAAACCAATTTGACTTGTTAGACATGTACTAAGTCCCTTTGATATTGAGAGGAAATTAGTTTTGAATGATCAAACACATTGCATCACAACCACATACAAAGAGCTCTACACCAATTAAAATTTGAAATTAAATTGTCTTCTTACATCATCTCAACCACTAAATAACAACTTAATATATAATTAATAATTCATTATTCGTTTTCATCTTACTAATATTATTTTCTATCACACCATCATCAATATCAAGATACGAGGGTGACTTATTTTTTCCTAGGTTTTCCATAGCTTAACTCTAAATACAAACTTTTTTTATTAAATCATCTCAATTAAGATGTCTCCCTTTTTAGGTTTCTCATTTTCAAAATAATTAGGTGCTTAGTTGTAGCATATTGATTTTTAAGGTTAACTCGTCCTAAATTCATGAGCTAATACTTTCAACAATTAAAACAAATTTCATGATTAAAAGTGAATTAATTATGATAATTAAGTAATTGACCTATTCATTTTAGTTTCTAAACATGAAAATAAGGATTATTCAACTTTCAATCCATTTTTTGGAAAAGTATTGTTTGCCAACTTGATTGAAATATGTTTGATATGAAGTATAAGGATTAAACTATCAAGTTCTTGATAATATTCGAGTTGGTATCTTTCAATATCTTTAATTTTCCTTTTTTGAAATATTTAATATCAAATTCTGTATCTTCCATAAGTGATATGAATAGCTTATTGATTTTTCGATATAGACATGACTTTTGTTTAGGTTAGATATATATCTTTATCTTATTATAGAATTTTTGGGAGATTAGCCTAAAAAGTGTTAGATCCTCTTACATAATTCTAGAAGTTTAGGTAGAGGGCATCTGAGAGATTATTTAATTACATTGCTATTTCCATGATGTAAGGATGACATTACGTCTTGACTTAATTTTACATTAAGCAATGAGTACATACATCGAGTGTGGAGAAAATCATTGACATTGAAAGGTTGATGGTATGTGTTATCTTTCCTCAATGATAAACGTCGCCATTGAAAATTAGTCTTTGTTTCCAACTCCGTTTTCAAAAGTTTTGAGCAATAATAAACATGTAATAAAAACAATTGGCGAGACTTCTGCCACACACTTGTTGGTATTCAGAGAAATTCATTATTTTGTCAATATGGTCTTGGCTAGACTTCAACCACACACTTGTTGGTACTGAGAGAAATTCATTATTTGTCAATATGGTCTTTGTCTTGGCTAGACTTCAGGGACACACTTGTTGGTACTCAGAGAAATTCATTATTTTGTCTATATGGTCTTGGCTAGACTTCAGCCCCACTTGTTGGCACTGAGAGAAATTCATTATTTTGTCAATATGGTCTTCTTGGTATTGTTATTTATAACATATTAGCCTTGCGTTAATAGCACAACAATTTCGAAAAATGACAAAGTCATTTCATTTAAACAATATTTATTAACAATTATGTTTAAAGTGAGTAATGGTGAATACATACACTTACCCGTATTGGATATACATGACTCATAATGATTTTAAAATTTTTGCAAATATGATAATAATATTTTATATAGCTAAATTTCAAAATGAGATTTTATATGTTAGATCATGAAATTTTTTCATATATTTAAATAAAGGGAAGGGAGACATGAATACGAAGAATAGTTGCAATGCAATATAATTTTTGCCTATACTGCTAATTAATTGATCAAAGATTGTGTGGAGTGTAGAGAAAACTTGACACAATGAAATCTCTTCGCATAAAATTCTCTGCACAAAGCTTCACAGAGAACTCTCCGCATAATGAAAGTTGTTCGCACAAATCTCCACCGCTAATTAATTGAATAAAGGTTGTGTACTCCACAAAATGCAATCTCTCCGTATAAAAATCTCCACACAATGCAAGCTCCTTGCATAATGAAATCTCTCCACACCAAGAAAACTCTCTGCATAATGAAAGCTCTTAGTGAAATTTCTTTGTACAACACAAAAGTAGCCAACAAAGCTAATTAATTGATTAACTAGCACTACATGATTTACATGTCATTCGATAAATCAGATACGTGAAGTAAGTTCAACAATCAATTTTGTGTCCTTAGCTAGAGTTGCATGCATCCAAAATATTCCACGCGAAATTTGCTAAACTATAGTTACCCATCACGCTCCCGTATAAATATTTCACCATGAATGTGAATGAGAGCTTGCATAGGAGAGCCAATTCTGCATCCTATTTAAAAAAATTTAAGTAATGATTCAATGATTATGCTCCATCCATTTACAATATCCTATGCGCAATTTGATAAATGGTAATTTCCCATTGCTCCCGAGTCTAAATATTTCACCATGAACTTCTTGTGAAATGGCAATGTAGATGCGAAGAAGAGCTAATTTCGCATAGATTCCACACTCCATGTAGTATTGGTAATATTCTAACACTAAATAATGCATATCTCAGTTATGGCAGAGTAAAAGGATATGCGAAAAGAAATATGTGTGGAAGAATATTTGTTATTGTTTATGAAATCTCTCCGCACAAAACTTCTTTTTGCATAGTGAAATCCATTTGCACAATGAATTAATTGATTAAAGGTTGTGTGGAATGCGGAAAAGACTCTGCATAATGAAACCTCATCCCATCTGGCATTGCATGTTTTACATGTCATTTGAGAAATCAAATGTGTGAAGCAATTTCAACAATCAATTTCGTGCCCTCAGCTAGAGCTACATCCATCCACAATATTCCACATGGAATTCACTAAATGATAGTTACCCATGGCTCTCTAGTGTAAATACTTCACAATGAATACAAACAAGAGCTTGCGCAAAAGAACCAATTATGCATCTTGTTTAATGATTTCTTAGTAATGATTCAATGATCACACTACATCCATCTACAATATTCTAAACAAAATTTGCTAAATAATAATTACCCATTTCTCCTAATGTGGACGAGAGCTAATTTCACATAGCTTCTATACTCCATGCAATATTGGTAATATTTTAACACTAGATAATGCATATGTCTGTTATGGCAGATTAAAGGGATGTGCAGAAAGCAATATGTGTGGAAGAATCTTCGTTTGTCGTTTATGAAATCTCTCTGCACATATTAATTAATTGATATAACATAGTATAATAATTGATATCAAATCACCCGGATGCGGGTGTTAATGATCGCATTTAAGATGAGTCGAAACCCACGCGCCGAGGACATGATGCCACGCTGCGGACAGGTGGTCGCCATGGGCTCTGGGCTGGTTTCTGCCCCAAAGGATTTTATGAGCCTTAATGGCTCTTCAATGCAGTTGTCTTTACGAGGTTCTGATGACAGTTATCTTGTCATGGCGCAAACATTCTTTTTTCTATGTTTGCAGTTCGGCTCTGGTTCTAGAGAATTCGCAATTCAGGTTAGTGTGGAGGAGGGAGGCTCTGAGGGCAGCATACCCACCCTCGAGTCCTTCCCCTGCCCAATTCTTGCAGTGTGTTCTCACTCGGCTCAGGTGAATTTGACGGTGGCAGTCGGGTTGCAGGGCCATCCGGGTAACATTTCCCGCGACATTCTTCTTGGCAGACGAAGGCACAAGGCCGTTAAGCTCCGCCCTGGGTTCATTATGGCTACGCACGTTGGGTATCGTAGGCCTCGTAGGGGAGGCAATTCTGGGCAGCAGGGCGGCACTAGAGATAGTGGCCATTCAAGCCCGAGGCGTATCTCTCCTCTGGCCTGTGCTTCGCCACCCTCCTGCGATTCGGCGCACTCTGAGTCAGATTTAAGTAATGCAGTACAGACCGCGACTCTTTATTATCGCCGCAAGAGGAACAAGCCTGTGGTTAAAGCAATGATAACAGTAATTTTTGCTGAGGAGGATGAGGAGGAAGGAAGTTGGAAGGCTGAAATGGAGGAAAAGACGCCTCCCTCCTCGGACAACACTTCAAAGCTAAAGGACAGTTCTTATAGCCCAGAATTACAGAGCAAGATGGATGAGGAGAGCACCTTTGGTTACTCAGCAGAGCAGGCGGAAGCATTACAAGAAATCAGCAGCCTCAAAGGGAAAGAGCCCATGGTTACTTTTGAGGGTCCACCAGAGGCTCAAAGGGAAACTCAAAACAGCAGGCCTTCCTCTCCTCAGAGCAAGACAAAGAATGAGGAGTCTGAAGACTCTTTCGATTATACTCTGTACCTCAAATTGCCGCCTGGTATTGAACGTCTCGAAGATGTTCCGGTTGGCATGGAGGTGACTTGGGAGCGTGACCCAGTTCGTGCAGCAGAAGATCGTAAGAAGCGAGCGCTGGAATGAGAAGCTGAGGCGCGGAAGAAGCAGGGCAATTAATGGCAGAAAAGACTTGGGTAAGCCTGATCTCAGGCGAACGATGTTTTTTCCTTTTTGGCTTAGTTTCGGTCTGGTGGCGAGCAGCAATTGATAAAATTCTAATTAGAAACATTGTTTCTTGTAATGGGTCTTGGGGTCTGGGTTAATTTCCAGTTTCTATGTCTGTCTATGTCGGTCTATGTCTGTCTAGGTCGGTCTATGTCGCAGTACAAACTATCTCTGCTGGTATTTTTGTAATCTCTAGCTTGTATACGCAGACAATCCAGGTTGATGAGGAAAGCTTTGACAGAGAACTGAACACACGCTCTCAGAGGTTCACACCTCTTGTAAATACTTTTTTTTGGTTTTTAATATAATTAGTTTAGCCTTTGCCCAGCAAAAAAAAATAATTGATATCAAATCATTAAATTCGAATTTAATCATTATGATTAAAAGGCATTATAATGAGAGCTTGCACATGAGAGCCAATTATGCATCATTTTTAACGGTTTTTTTAATGATTCAGTTATCAGGTTGCAACCATATACAATATCCTATGCCCGATTTGTTAAACGATAATTGCCCATTGTTCCCCAGTATAAATATTTCACCATGAAATTCTTGTGAGATGGCAATGTGGATGTAGAGGAGAGCTAATTCTGCATAGCTCCCACACTCTGTATAGCAAGGAAAATTTTAGGGGCTAATATTCACAAGTGGGCTAACTTTGCATGCTTTTTTCAAAAACAAAGTTGCCAATTTTCCATTTTTTCTAAAGAAATTTCGCCCAAATTTTATAGTACAAAATTATTTTACCTCAAAAATTGTCAAAATTTTATATAGACTAATATAAAATCATTAGAGATCTAAATATTTTTACAAAAATATTACCAAACATTTTATAATTTGCATATTATGGACTAGGAATATTCACCAAGGTTTTTAAACTTTAATATAACATTCCATCCTTAAAATTTTCCCTATTGTATAGTATTGGTAACATTTTAATACTAAATAATGCATATCTCCATTTTGGTAGAGTAAAGGGATGTGCATAAAGCAATATGTGCAGTAGAATCAATGTTCATTATTTATGAAATCTCTCCGCACAATGAAATATCTTCGCACAAAGCTCTACCACAGATTAATTGATTAAAGGTTGTGTACTCTGCACAATGAAATCTTTCCATGCAAAACTTATTTTTGCGTAGTGAAAGCTCTCTGCATAGTGAATTAATTTATTAAAGGTTATGTGGAATGTAGAAAAAACTCTACACAATGAAATCTCATCCTAGCTAGCACTACATGCTTTTCATGTCGTTTGAGAAATCAGATACATGAAGAAATTTCAACAATCAATTATGTGCCCTTAGCTAGAGCAACATCCATCCACAATATTCCATGCAAAATTTTCTAAATGATATTTACCCATGGCTCTCTAGGTTAAATATTTCACCATGAATACGAATGAGAGCTTGTGTAGAAGAGCCAGTTCCGCATCATGTTTAACGATTTCTTAGTAACGATTCAATGATCATGTTGCATCCATCTACAATATTCTACACACAATTTGCTAAATGATAATTGCCCATTGCTCCACAAACTAAATATTTCACCATGAACTTCCTTTGAAATGAAAATGTAGATGCGAAGGAGAGCTATTTTTGCAATGCTTCCATATTGCTTGTAGTATTGTAATATTTTGACACTGAATAATGCATATGTTTGTTATGGAAAAGTAAAGGGATGTGTGGAAATCAATACGTACGACATAATCTTTGTTCCTTGTTTATGAAATCTCTCCGACAATGAAATATCTTTGCACAAAGCTCTATCAGTAATTAATTAATTAAAGGTTGTGCACTCTACACAAATGAAATCTCTCCACAGAAAACTTTCCACAAATTGAAAGCTTTTTTCATAGTAAAAGCTCTTCACATAGTGAAATCTATTTACACAGAACTCTCCATACAATCTAAGCTTTATGCACAAAGCTATATTCATAGTGAAATCTCTTTGTATAATGAAATATTTTCAAACAACATATAATTATCCAACAAAGCTAATTAATTGATTAAAGGTTGTGTAGAGTGTCGAGAAAACTTGACATAATGAAATATCATCCCCGGTGGCACTGCATGATTTGCATGTCGTCAATAAATCGAATGCATGAAGTAATTACTTGGTCAACAAAACATTCAACAATCAATTCTATGTCCTCATCTAGAACTATATTGCATCTTGTTTAATGATTCAATGATCATGTTGCCTCCATCTACAATATTCAGCGTGTAATTTGCTAAAAATAATTGCCCATTTCTCCAAGTTTAAAATTTCACCATGAACTTCTTGTGAAATGGCAATGTGGATGCATAGGAGAGCTAATTCCTTATAACTTCCGCACTTTGCACAATAGTTTATGGTGATGTTCCACATTTTAGCATGTTATTATATAGTATTGTTAATATTTTAATAGTAAATAATGCATATCTCCGTTATGGTAGAGTAAAGTGATGTGCAGAAAGCAATATGTATGGAAAAATCTTTGTTCATTGTTTTTTAAACTTTCGTATATGTTGCCTATCCACACATAGTAACATTATAAAGAACAAATTATTGAATATTAAAAGGTTACATAATAAGTAATTGCGCAATTTGTGTTCTGTCGTTAATAGCAAAATTAGTAAAAAATGAATAGAATGCTTAATCACGATATTCACTTACCAAGTGAATCTTTTTTTCTTTGTGTTTTGCATAAAGCTAATTTAAAACTGTAAAAAAAATTATAGCATGACTTATATCATAACATATATCATATTATGACTTATATAAATGTGCTTATATTAAGTTGTGGAACAATCGACGTTGATACATTGTGCGAAGTGCTTAAAGTATATGGATCTTTAGTACACTCGTTTGTTTTGTTTCATATATGCAAAGGAAATGGATATAGAAAACCTGAAGGAGGGGAATCATATTGTATTTCGGTTAAAAAGTTGGCACTAACTATATATATATATAGATATACATATACATATACATATACATATACATATACATATACATATATACATATAAATAATAATAACATACATACATACATACAAACATACATACATACACACTACATCATACATACATACATACATACATACTCATACATACATACATACATACATATATATATATAATAGATATTATATAATATATATATATATATATATGCGCTAGCAATGTAGAGTGAATGATCTGTGAGTGAAAGTGTGTGTTCAGAGACAAGCGAGTGCAGTGAAGGAGACACAGATATAGCATAGCTTTGAAGTAAATTTCAGAGAACCAAAAGACTGGAGAACATTATCTTTTAGTGTGAAAACAAAGGCAATCGAAGATTTGATGCCTATTTCACGGTTGTATAGATATAGTACAGATTCTAAGCGGGTTTTAGAGAACCAAAAGACTTGAGAACATTAGTTTTGAGTGTGAAAACAAAAGGAATCGAAGAGCTTATGCTTATTTCATGGTCGTACAAATTGTGCAGGATTTATTTTATGTTGTGAAGTTTATTTTTTACACTTACTCTATACAATATCACAAAACAAAGAGTAGATAGAAAATGCCTCTCAACACACTTATCATTGTTTATCATTGTGTTAATTGAAACAATTTTTATTTGTTAACTAGTTCAGTACCATGTTGTACTATTTTCCCTTCATTCTCACTTTTTACAATATTTCAAATTAGCATCATGTATATCATAGTGGGTTTTGATTGTGTCAAATGCGAGAGAAACAAGATAAAAGCTTTATCCCTACTTCTATATTCTGTAGAATGAAATTTATTCCATTCTAAAGAGCTGACATTAACAATTTTAGTCTTCATAGATCTATGTATGAGATACAAAACACTTATTAAATGTTCAGTTTTGTTTTAATCAGTAACACAATATTAGATATAAAACAATGTCTCAAAGCATATGTTCAAATACATATGGAATATATTATCATAAAATCAATCTAGACTCAAATAATTTTAAATAGAAAATAGCTACTATACTTCAACATATAAATAGTGAATACTTCAAAGCCTGTTTAGCTAATTAAAGTTTCTATCACACTCAAATAATACATATTCAATGCACTAGATCATATTCAAAGCACAGGCATAAAAAAAAACTTGCTTAACATAATCAAAATTGTAATAACAGGAGTTATTTCGTTCTACACAGAAAGGGTGTGCAGGAAACATAATTAATTAATTAATATGCATATACGTAAATAACCAAGCTTTGATTGTGTGAAATGCAACAAATTATGTGGAGGAACTACAACTAAAAGTTTATGCAAACTTCCATATTCCGAGAAATAAAATCTATTTAGTTATGAAGAAATTGTGCTAACATTCAATTATTCAAAGATGTATGCCTAAGATCCAAAACTATTTTCAAATGTTCAATTTAGTTTTAACCACTAACACAACATTGAATATATTATAAAAGCTCAAATAATATGTTCGAAAATTTATAGACGAAATTATCACAACATTGATATAGGGTCGCATTCAGTAAGAATTGTATCCAGATTCAAATGCCAATAACCATAGCCATAATTCAAATATATACGAGATCATATTCCAAACATAGTCACAAAAGACAAAATTGTTGAATAGAGTCATAATTGTGGCATTGGGAATTGAAAATCCTGATACAAAGTCATAAAAGTAAATGCATTTGTTCCAATGGGAACTAGGATTGTGCTCCCGTGAGCTGTAATACGAAAAAAAGCATCAAAAAAAAAAAAAAAAAAAAAAAAAAAAAAAAAAAAAAAATTATTTACAATAATTAGCAAAGGTCATCATAACATAATCAACAAAGCTAAATTATCTAGTATTAGCTAATAGAAAATCAAATGTTGAAGGATTTGAGAACAGTTACACTATGCAAAAATGTCCATTATCACTGTGCTTCTGTTAGATGCCTTATGAGTTCATGATTTGTTCAACAAATATGTGAACTGTAGTTTTAATGTAATCTTTATCACGAGAAACTATAATTTCCATCTTGACATTTTTATTGAATATCTCCTTTTCTAGTTTTATAACTTCTTCTTGCATCTGGGTAGCCAAGACAGAGCTCTCGTTATTGACTCTAATAAAAGTAATTAGCCATTTGGTAATTTATTTTGTATTAAAACCAATTATGTCATCAGAATCCGCTACCATTAACTATTTTAGTCGATCTTCTTCAAATGTTAACGTCTCTCGAAATTAATTCAGAATTGTGTAGGATGCATAGACTTTCTAAGAGTTGTATAATTTATGTTTTCATCAAATAGGCATAAATCTTTCTCCTCAGCTTATCACATTCATAAATGATTTCCTCAAGTGTACTAATTCTCTCTCCAGCCATATAACTTCCAATTGCTTTATTCGATTATCATCTAGAAGCCCTTTATTTTGCTTCTCTATATCAGAGAGCAATGTAGGCCTCTAACTAAGAGTAACTAAATCATTGTCAACGTATTTCATATATACCTCAATATTACTATGAACCAAATTCAAAAGTTTCCTAATTTCCTATTGTAATTGTGTTATACCTAAAACTGCTTGCCATGCATAATCAATAGTTTCTCATCTTTAGCATATGTTATTGATGATATGTGATTTGAATTCATTAAGTAAATTGATAGCTTTATTAGATCCTTGTGGTGTTACAGTAGCAGAAGTTGACAATAATGGTGTTTGTATTATCAATAGAGTCCTTAACAAAGGAATTGGATTTAGAATGTCTTCTAGTTTTTTTAATCTCTTTTTCAGTCTCAGATTTTCTACAGTATGTTTGTCAATAGATTGTCTAAGTGTATCACCAGTATATTGATGGAATACCAAGAGCTTCTTCATTGTAGTGCTAGAAAGATCAATATCCATTTGTTCTTCATTAATAATATTTTTATTATGAACTTTTACCTTTTCAATTCTCAATTCTTTGGTGCCCTTGTCATATTTTTCATTTTGCAATGTGACATGACGTCTATAAAAAATAATTACCTTTTCTGCAATATGCTCCATTATCTTATGATTCTCTGCTAAATAAGAAGTAATACATTCAGGTGGTACATTGCTGTCATTTTCCACGTCTATAGGTTCTTAAATGCCTTATTTGTTTATAAAACTTTTGGATTTGGTTGTTTGAACTGTATGCGCTTTGTCTGGAAAGAATTTGTGAAGAGACTCCTTGTCATCTCGATGACCTGATAGCTCATCATGAACCAACTTTCTAGTGCCAGGGAATTTTCTCTTTCCTGGACTAGAGGATGAGGTTGCACCAGTACTAAGTGTTGAAGTTGGAGATTGCTGTGTAGGATTTAGGACTCTTTGCTTGTGTTTTAATTCCTTGTTAATGCTAGTTTCTTGAGTAATTTTTTTGACACACATTATTGATATTTGATACTTGATTCTCTATAAGTCTTGTAAATGATGTGTTGTGTAAACATATTTTGAATTAGACAAAGATTTAAATAAATTATTTGATTGCACATTATGAAGTGTAAAAATTGCATTGGTTCTTTGTTTGAATGGAATAAAGGTTATTACGATAAGTTATCAAATACAATCCATCTTGCATCACTAACAAAGAAAATGAAAATACTAAACATAAAAAAGAAATAAATTATAAGTTGATAAGATGCAGTGATTATTTCATGTGATAAACTTGATAAGATAGAGTGAGTATTGCATGTGCTGAAACATTCGTTGGGGTTCTTATGTTCATAAGGTGTGAAAAGAGCAAATAAAAATCCCTATATGATTGTGTAGAGAAATAAATACCTTGGAGAGAAAGATGTGAAAGAACATGAGCATCTAAGAAAATGAATTATTGAATGAAGTTGACTCTGCCTAGTTGTGAGCCCATGAAAGTATTTTCTTTGCACAATTTCAGGCACTTATTCCCTACAACATTCATCAATTTGTTATTGAAAATGTCAATGTTTCTTTTATTTTCCATTGGCATATTCAGATATCGCTTAGTTGATTGTATGAGTGAAAATAGCTTGTTTCGTTTTTCTGCTACTTATTTTCACTCTCAATCTCACTTAGCTTAGCAATTTATCACTCCAATCCCAATTACTAGTTGTTACTATTTATCATGTGGAAATTGCTACATACGACACTCCCAATAAATAATAATTGACAATATCAAAGCCAACGTTTACGAAAAGTAATGGAAATAAATCTTGATATTCCAAAACCATCTGTTCCACTTACTTTGCATTTTTCTCTTGTTTTAATATCATTGAAATATGTGTCATTAGAAACAGTAATTTGTGACACAAAATAAGTATGTGTTATTTGTGATTATGACAATTAGCTTAGTAAGTATAAAGAATAATTGTAAACAATCACAAATAAATATTATGTGAAGATGTGCTTAGCTACCTTTACCATGAATTTGTTTGGTGGCTGAGATTGCCCCCACCACTAAATCGACATCAATTCGTTTTATTTTGATACCGAAGTACAAAAAACACTGAACAAAATTTTATTTATGAATGATATGACACACGATTTTCAAGATCATGATACAAAGCTAATTGTCATAATGTGTTCCAACTAGCTGCGTAGACATTTTCCCATGATTTTTGACAAAAAATTCACCAACTAATGTTATCAATCATGAATTAATAGTCTATGCCAATAGTTCTATGTTCAATGTATTCGTCTATTTGTCTGAAATCAAATAATTTTGGTAAATGATTGATATTTGTTGCTTTTCTTCTTCAAATCTTAACGCTATTTTTTAATCCATCACTGAGTTCATATCGATTCTATAGATTTTTCAATACACTTAACACATTTAATAAATATCAATTTAAACTATTAAAGTGAACGTTAATAGGAAGTGGTGAAATAAATATTGAAAGTCGAAAATTATTTGTTCTTTTATTTTGCTAACTACTATTGCTTTAATATCATTGATATATGTGTAAGCAATCAATACAAAGGTCAAGAAATATTATGCGCAAACGTGATCACTTAACTCTAACACAAAATGATTTCATGGTTCTGTTAATGTTCTATACGTGGCGTGAGTTATCGTTTTTGTAATATTTATTGACAGATACTCGATGCAAGGTAAACAATGATTTGGTTATGCATCGATCAGTTGAAAAAATTCCAAAACGGTTTACATTTAATCTTGTAATGAAAGCCCTTAATTAATTGTCTAATAGACATTAAAGCATATTATTGCCAAACATGGCATTGATTTATGTCACTTAAAAAATTCTCGTGGAGTTGTGAAACACATGACATAAAGGTTCCTTTGCACATAATCCTTTTCCACACAATCATTACTTTGAACACTAAAATCACTTTACCTTTCACATTAAAATTATAATTCGTGTAACATAGTGCTTCAACATACATTGGAGTTCAATGTTTATAGAAATAAGCCTATATGGGAATTTGAAGTATATAGCAATAATTAGTTTTACATTTTCATTGTACATAATATACAACAAGCACGATGAAATCTTCCTACCTATTTTTGTACTCTGCACAACAAAATTAACTAAATTAAAAAAAAGAAAAAATTAAATACTTAAAAAAACCCAAATTTTAGGTTCATCGATTTTTTATTGACTAATGCAAGGCTCTTTAGTGACAAATATTAAGTATGTTGCATAAGATTATTTCGAATAAATATTTTACACAAATATCTTTCATTATGGACTAGATTTCCTAGAATATGTTGCAACGGTTAACCAACATATGTTCTAAATAGCCTTACCTTAATCAATGTGTATATTAAGCCTAACATATCTTATAATGTATGTAGTAGGAAAATGTGAAATATTCATGTAACATAGTGCTTCAACCTACATTAGAGTTCAACGTTTATAGAAATAAGCCTATATTGGAATTCAATGTAAATAGAAATAATTAGTGTTACATTTTCAATGTATAAAGTACACAATAAGCATGATGAGCTCTTCCTGCGTATTTTTGCACTCCACACAACAAAATTAATTAAATTAAAAACAAAGCAATTAAATACTTCACATTACCCAAATTTTAGGTTCATCAAATTTTTTATTGACTAATGCAAGGCTCTCTAGTGACGGATATTGACTATGTTGCATATGATTAATTCGAACAAATATTTCACACAAATGTCTTTGATTATGGACTAGATTTCCTAGAGTATGTTGCGATTTGTTAAACAACATATGTGCTAAATATCCTTACCTTAATCAATGTGTATATTAAGCCTAACATATCTTATAATGTATGTAATAGGCAAATGTGAAATATTCATTTGTTCTAGTCTACAAATATATTTTTCTAGTTATGCCTATTACATTATGAATTAAAGCTTATATTCATAGTTAAGTTAATTACACATCTACGAAATAAAGTTCCCTAAGCACCCCCATTCTCCTACACATACAATGTCCTCCACATAGTAAAATCTCCAGATAAGGAAATATGATAATATTTAATTGGAAATTTGTTCATCCCCACCCACGACCACATATACCAAAATGTAAATGTGGTTAACCATTATCAATTAGCATAAAAGTATTGTACGAAACCAAAATGTGTGGAACAAAACTACGAATAACTTAATGTCTATGAAAAATACAAAAGTTATTCATATTCGTAATAATTGTTTTGCAAAAAATAGATGTATCAAAAAAGTCTACGACAATGGAAATTGATACGAAGATGAAAAACATTTTTCCGCAAGTTTGAAGATTTAGAAGTTTGCACAACCATAAAAGTTTCATACTTCGTACTCCCCACTTTTCACTCATCCTTAATGCTAATCTTGCATTATTCTCCTCTCCTATTTCCGTATTTCTCATAATGAAATATTGCTTCATACCTGTACAGAGGGATAATCTGGACAAATTAACTAATATATCATATTGATTAGTATTTTCTCAATATCAGTTTTCTGATTCTACATAATGAAATGATAAGATATATTTATGGACGGCTACATGCCCGGAGATGCATAAAATGGGTAATGATGAGTGTGGAGCTATGAAAAAGGATTTTAGAACATTAAAATTTACATTTTTGCTATTATAGCAAGTGCTACTACTTGATAAAACATTTAATTCCGTCTTGGCACTCCGCACAATGGAAACATCAATACTAGCAACTATATCAATTTCTTACCATGAATTATTTCTCTGTTTGACACACCTTAGAAATATATATCAGCATAGTATTTTATTAATATCCTAAAGCTCATTCTATTTTAGTTAACTAAAGATCTCCTTCCAACACGATGTTAAGATTAGAAGCACGTATATTTGGAACCACGAAAGTGCACATGACGCAAACCGAGAGAGTTGTCTGACAATAGTTAAATTTTATTATCATAACTTAAGCCAATTTCTGGTTATACAAGTGCAAAATATATGAAAGGTGCGCACTTGATGTGCATAAGTGTTATTGTCTTTTCATTATGAGTGTTGTTTCTACTTCATTTCACTCTCATTTCTTACATTGTTTCATTGATTTATCAAATTTGCAAATTATAAAACTAGCCGAACAATATTACAACTCGGTTAGGAGGGATAATCGATGAATCATTATTTAGTGATACAATTGCCAATTAATGGAGTCTATAATGAAATTTTTCTTTGTTTACATTGTCAAGCAATATTCACATTACCTTATACTTTCGGGTTGAATAATTTGACTATTTTTGAATAACTCTTTTGGTTTATTGGATGCTTGGGAATGTGTGAATGTATCAAAGTGGAGATTAGTGATTTTTTTGCACTCCCACAGAATAAACTTCATCCGCACTAAAGAATTTCTTGTTTCCGCAGAAAAAAGCCAGCTTTTTATTAAGCATAAATAAAAAGTTACATGCTATAAGCCGCTTGCAGACCTGATGCAAGATTGTTCTGCTGATGAGAAACACATAAATCACAGTCCTTTTTGACTGTTTGAAGTAGGGACAGTAAACTGACATACCTGAATGGTCATATATTTTACTGTTGATCTTCCCCCTTTAAACGAGGCTTTGAACACTAGACATGTATATGAATTTGCTGATTTGAGGACTCCTTCAGACTGAGAAAATACATCCTCTTACAAATCTGAAAACGGTTCTTCAGAACGACTGATGTGTTCATTAAGAAAAAAGAAAAAAATATAGCTGTTTACTAACAGGGGAAAACGTTAAACGAATTAAAACATGGACCAACGGAGCAGAAAACTATATAGACGGACATAACCATAACCAAGAAGCGAATGAAGATGAGGTGCCGCCATCACTGTGTCTGTTCGAAAGGAGGATCTGACGAAACGGTGGTCTGCTCCTGCCTGTACTCAGAAACTGTCCAACTTCCAAAAACTTGCTGAACACCGGCCTTGGAAAACCTATCGGCGTCCTCGTTCTTGTCCCTGTATACATGGCATATGAAGAAGGGATTAAAGGATGATTTTAAGTGCTGTATTTCCTCAAGAATTACCTTCAATATTTGATTTTAGCATGCAGCATTCCCATTTACCCAGTTGATGACATTCCTGGAGTCACCGAAAATTTGGATTGAGAAAATGTTTCGCTGAAGAAGCCAACATAGAAGAAGGCATAATGCAGAAATCTCAGCATAGTTATTTGTGCCTATTTCGAGGCCTACAGAGGCTTTAATGGAATGATCTTGGTTAAGGTGGATACATAGTCCAGCCCCTGCCTTGTTGTTCTGGGAGGCCCCGTCAAAAAAAGCCCAAGGAATACCCGCCTGGATATTAACAGGCTTTGATAAATTTTGAGGAGGTTTGGGATCGGGAACAGGGATGGCAGAGTAGATTGCTGCACAATTTTTTGCTGTTACTGCGGCAGGTGTGTCTTTGTCTTGAAACAGGCTCTTATTTCTCGCAATCCACACCCCCCAGAAGTAAATAGAGGGACGAATTCTCATATTTCCTTCCGGTAAAGTTCGCCACCACCTACTCCAAGCCGCTTCCAAAGGTTCATCGCCCAACTGTGCCTTGAAGTTAAGCAAACTAGATAGCTCCCCCCAGATCTTTTTTGATTCAGCACATGAGATAAAAAGGTGGTTAATGGATTCCTCTTCTGTTTTGCACAAAGGGCATCTCCCTGGTCCAACGAGATATCTGGCTCGCAAGGTATCCTAGGTTGGAACTCTCCTTTCTAGCATGCACCAGAGAAAAATCTTAGCTTTTGCAGGTCCTTTAAGCTTCCATATAAGTTTCGACCACCAATCTGGGTTGCTCCAACCTTTCTTTTGCATAAGGAAGTTGTATCCATCCTTAGGGGTATATTCGCCTGATTCCCCCTGCGCCCATATCAACAGATTTGATTCATTGTTGAGTCTGAGATTAGAACGGTGAAGTTCTTGGATATAAGAACACCATTCGTTCTTCCACTTGATATTTAGACCCAGGTCTACTGCACTCTTCCATGCCTATCCCCATATTGAGGATTGACCGATTTTCTCCACCTGGTTTAAAGTATAAATGCCCTTGTGATCCAGATGCCTGAGTAAGCTTGGGGATAGGGCATAAGCTTCATTACAGCCTACCCAGGGATCCCTTCCAATCCTGCAATTTCTTCCGTCACCGATCTTCCAAGCCAGCCCTTGTTCAATCACAGAGAAGGCTTCCACCGTTGCTTTCCATATAACTGAAACATTCTTTTTCCTCTTTTCCTGGCTTCGTATCTAGTCCTCCAGAGGGACAGGGTCTATGTATTTTCTTCTGACCACTTTGGTCCAAAGATTCTCCGTCGAAATAAGTCTCCAACTAGATTTGGCTGCCAGAGAAAGGCTAAACTCAGGGAGCCTTTTTATTCCCCATCCTCCCCATTCTTTGGGTCTTTCCAGCTTGTCCCAAGCTACCCAGGGCAGAGCAGAACTTTCTTTAGTCCCAGCCCATAAGAATTTGCTACAGATCCTCCTGACTTTTTCCATCACACCTTTCGGAACCCAAGTTAAAGCTGCCCAATATACGGGGATGGCTAGTAGAACTGATTTAATAAGGGTTAATCTGCCTGCTCTGGACAACCATTTGTGGCTCCAGTGAGAGATTCTAGCTTCAATCTTAGCAATGATCCAGTTCCAGTCCTCTATATTGTATGCTGATGGTTTTAACCAAAAGCCCAGATATTTGAAAGGGGATTCCAACTGTTGATGGTGGAAGGGGAAGATATTTAGCACCAAGGTTCTTTCCCTTCTGTCAATATTTTCCATAGATACCTGAGATTTCCTATGATTAATCTGCATACCAGTAGCTTTCAGAAATAGATCAAATATGCTTATGATCTCCTTAATTTCATTAATAGATCCATTAGAGAAAAGCAAAATATCGTCGACAAAGAGGAGGTGGGTAATGTAAAGATTAATAGCTACCTCAATTCCTTTTATCTTCTCCTCTCTTCTGGCTTTATGAATCAACCTGCTTAAGCCCTCTGCCACAAGGAGAAAAAGAAGAGGAGATAAGGGGCATCCTTGCCTTAATCCTCTTTGACTTTTGAAAAAAGGGGAAGCAACTCCATTAATAAGGATCGCATAGCTGACATTGGAGATACAGCCCATTATCCAACTGATGAAAGAATAGTTGAAGCCCAAGTGAGTTAGCAGCATCCTGAGATAAATCTAGTTTATTCGGTCATAGGCTTTAGACATATCAATTTTGAAAACCACCCCTTTCTTCTTCTGCTGCCTGATACTATGAATGACTTCCTGGGCTACTCCTATGGCCTCATGGATTTGTCTCCCATCCAGAAACCCGAATTGTTCCATTGATATATTCCTTGACAGAATGGGAAAAATTCTTAAAGCTATCACCTTTGCAATAATTTTGTATATGCAGTTGCATAAGGATATCGGCCTGAAGTCTTCAAAGGTCTCTGGGTCATCCTTTTTAGGAATGAGAGCTATGAATGTTGAATTGAAGGGCCTGTAAACTTCTCCTTTCTATCTTGATTCTTCAACTACATCAGTTATTTCAGAACCTATTTGGTCAAAGAAAAAGAGGAAGAGTTCTATAGTCCACCCGTCCAGACCAGGGCTTTTTTCTTTGGCCATGAGTTTCATAGCTGCTTCAACTTCATCCTTGGTAACAGGGGCAGATAAGTCCTCTGCTTCATCCTCTTCGACAAATCTTGGAAAACAGTGAACAATTCTAAAAACCTCAGCTATTGTGGCTTCTCCCGAATCAGAGAAAAGACTCTGGAAGTGTCTCTGACCAAGACCGGAGAGGCCTGAGAAAGTATTTATCTCCCTGCCTTCTTCATCTTTAAGGCTCCAGATGGTGTTAACAGATTTTCTCCCTTTTGCGAAGTTATGAAAAAAGCTGGTATTCTCGTCACCTGCTTTCAGCCATATAGCCCTGCTCTTGAGTCTCCATTCTTCCTCCTTATCCAAAAGAATTTTGTTCTAATGCTTCTCCAATTGAAGGATTTTATCCTTGGAGGCCTACGAAATATAACCGTCCTCCTCGGTGCTTTCCAGAATTTTCAGCTCCTCCCTGATTTTGTTTAAATCTTCATTCTGTTTGGACTTCCTATCCTTTGCCCAGGAAATAGTTGCCTTCTTCAGTCGCTTGAGATTCTCCATGAATAAGAAACTTTTGGCCTCCCTTGCATCCCTGTCCGGATGTCTCCATGTTTCCACAAAAAGATTTTTAAAGGAGGGATCTAGAAGCCAGGAAGAGTTGAATTTATAGGGGGAGGGAGGCTTGGGGGGAGGGAAGGAGATATCAAGGAAAATAGGGAAATGATCAGAGTTGCCTATTTCCTCCACCCATTGCTTAAAAATTGGAACCTTTGAGATTAAACCTTCAGAGAGGAGGAACCGGTCCAATCTTTTCGCAATTCAATCCTCCCCAATCCTTCTATTCCTCCAGGTTGGTTTCAATTTAGAAGGGGAAGGGTCTATAAGATTGTTATCCAAGAGAAGACTAAGGAAGAAGTCCGATAGGGGGTCTTCCCTTGCTGAGGGACCCCATGCTTCTGCGCGCCCTATTGAAAAATTTAAATCACCTCCCACAATCAATAGGGGCGATTTCATCAAAGATTTGTTCAGCAACTCGTTCCAGAAGGACTCCCTACCTTGACAGGGGCCATAAATATTAACAATCAGAAAGGGAAGGGAAAAATCTGGGGAGATGATCTCCATACCAATTACTTGTTTCGACCCCCACAGGTTCATGACCTTAATTCTTCCTGCTTTGTAACCTATCGCCAACCCCCCTGAATGGCCTGATGAGTCGATTGCTGTGAATTCCCAACCTGGGAGGAGGGATTTTAACATATTTTCCACTTTCGACCCTTTCCCCAAAGTTTCTTGCAGGAAAATAATATCTGATTTTGAGGAAAGGAGCCAATCTTTAAGGGCCAATTTTTTGGGCTTGCTGGCCAAACCTCTGCAATTCTATGAAGACATGATCATTTGATTGCTAAACCGGGGTTCTGCACCGCTCTAAGTACCCCAGGAATTGAGTATTGTTTCCCATCAGCTACATCCAACTTCGCTTTTAACTTTGTCTTCAATAGGTCCGAAATTCTACCCCTCTTGTTTTTCGGAAAGCTATGGGAGGCCATAACCCCTAAACCACCTACAGAAACGGGCGGCCCAGGCTTCCCAGCCATTGATCTGAGATTATAGGGGCATTGGGTCTGAGGGACCGGATGACCAAGAGGAGGCCACTTATCATCACTGTTTAAATCTAGGGAAGGCAAGATAGCCGAAAGGGAGTCGGCTTCAGGGGAGCCCGCCAGATGATCAGGGCTTTTGGTTAAACCTTTATTCAGAGAAGAATGAAGAGGAGGAGAATTTTGATGGTTATCAGAAATTTTCTCTGGAGAAAGATAAGAGGAAGGAGTAAGATCTGGGCACTTTTCCTTCTCAGTAATGGAGGTATCGGCCTGATCATCTCTTGAAACTTTTGCAGTCTCATCCTTGGAATCCTTCAGATGGGCTTCTAGGTCCTTGGCCTCTTCATGGGGCTGAGACTTCACCGGTACTACTGCGTTCTGTCCCCCCTCCGTCTCCAAGTCTTCAACATTCTGCTCTGCCATGCCTTTTTCCTCTTGAGACACAGGTTCCTGCCTAGAAACTGGTTGGCTTGGAGAAGGGGGCCACCGGAGGCGCCTTCTTCTTCTGGCCTGTGTGCAATCCTTGGCAAGGTGGCCACATTCATGGCATTGATGGCATCGGAAGGGCAAATGCTCATAATCCAATAACTGTTCGAACACGTATTCTTTATATTGGAGATTGATTTTTTTAGCAAGACCCTTGCTAGGATTTAGACTCACCAGAATGCGTGCCATCGATCTATCTTCGGTCTACAAGAATGACATATCTACCTCCAAGAAATTTCCCAATCTGTTACCGATGGATTTGAAAACTGCTTCGGTCCAAAGGAACGTCGGGAGACCCGGGGCCCTAACCCAAACCGGAAAAACATCGGTTTTTTCTTTGAGAGCATCAAACAAGGGACTCCACATTTTCAACAGGACTGGAATTTTCTCGACAAACCAATTCCTACCGAGCACCCACGCCGCTGCCTCCTTGTTCTCGAACTTGAGCATAAACCAGCCCTTAGCTAAAGCTAAAGCTTCAAACCCCAGGGGATTGTCACGAATAAAACGATGTTCTCCCCATGACTGCAAGAAGCCTGATGAAAACTTCTTACCTCTTGCCCTGCCTACCAGTGTGCGTTCTGCCATTTCTAGTGATTCGTCGATTGAGACCTCCATGCCAAGGATCAGGTTGCCCTCCAACTCCTGGGAACCAATCGGCCTTTGAGTTTTCCTTTTTCCCCCTTTCTTCCCAGAAACCTCAGCTGAAACCTTAGCTTCCTCATAAGGGCCGGTCCTTTTTGGATCCTCCAAGGATGGAGCCGTTTGATTTTCCACCTCTGGGGAGGTCTGAAAGAGCCCAGGTATATCAGGGATAGGGAAATCTGCTTTGAAACTCCCATCCTGCGGAACATTGGAGCCTTCCGGCTCTCCCTCAAGACTGCCAGCTTGGCCATTGCGCCCTCCTACATCATTTACATGTAAAAGAGAAGGGTTTCTCGGCTGAGAGACCCTAGATAGCGAAGAAAGCCTTTCATAACCCCTGATCCTGCCTGATCTAGAAGCAAAACCATTTTCTGCATCCCCAACGCCTCCTGAGATAAGAGAACTTCTCGGCCCTACTTTGCCCTTAGAACTGTGAGATTTACCCTCTGAGAACACTCTACCCACTGCTTCTTCACTGGCTGGCTGCTTTTGGAATACTTGTCTGCAGGCCTGACTGGCAAAACTGTCATCGACCTTATCAGTTTGCTGAGGCAAAGTCTTAATTCCTTGCGTGACTGGGATTAACTTGGAATATTTAAATCCCCCAAAAAACCGCTCCACATTTTGAATTGTCGGTTCCTTCCCCCAAACAGTAAGGATGTCTTCCAAATCCGGGTCCAAGTCAACCATTTCGTTGGGGCTTACCATGGTTACGGGATCCGTTCCGAGAAAACCGCCGGAAGCTGTGCTGGATGCCAGCAAAACCTTGACCTGACTCTGGTGAAACGAGAAAAAGCGGAAATTACCTTTACGGTTATGATCAGCACTAAATAATTTCTACTTTATATATTTTATCGAAATAGGTGCGGGAGTGCACAAATTTGTTTGGGTGGGAAGATTGAATGTGGAAAGTTCAAAGCTAATATAAAATGCCACACAATCAACTTTTCTACACTTCAAAGCCAACATACAATACCAAATCTCATTTATCAAATTTAATGTCGCGTATTGTACTCATTTTTAGCACAGTGTAATATTAGTGTTTATAAAATATTATATTACGTAACCATTATAACAATAACATGTAATGTACAAGATGTTGAAAGCATTTAATACTAGTTTAGCATGTGAGAAAAGATAAGTGTGTTATATGTAAAAACTATGTCGAGACGGTAATATTTACGAAGATGTAGAAACTTGGAATTCACCCCTAATATTCCAGAATTAATTAATCCTTAGCAATGTTATTAATATCTATTCAAAAAATTGATATGAAATCACGTTATCACTCAAATGTTTAATCACATTTACTTTGATGCATTGTGTAATGATTGTTGGTTGCAAACATATCAATAAAATTATATCTATCAATTTTATAAAATAATCTTTTCGATATTAATTCAATGAGTTCAAGTATACATACCACTTTTAAAATAGCAACATTTATCATTAGATAGAGTCCTCCTGGATTGGAGAAAAATGAATGACTTTCGATTGGAGATATTGTTGCTGGTGTAGCTAGTGTTGGTGCAATTGGTGCTAGTGTAGCTAGTGTTAGTGCAGCTGATGTTGTTGATGGGTAGCTTGTATCTACATGTGACCAGGGAGAGAGGTTAGTCATAGATGAAGGATATGTGGAGGAATGTGAGTTAAATATTAGGTTTGAGACTGAATTGTGCTTATGCAAATGGACCTACTTTCATTTCTTCCATGGAAGATTGAATATATTTCCTAGGCTATTTCTTGAGTAAATATTTTGAGACTCACTTCTATTATGTTGTGTCTATATGAAGGTGCAACATGGACATGGGTGGTCAGATTTCTTGAGTTGTAGCTTGTGAAGTACTATATAGTGTTAGATTTATGTTGATGTTTGGAGCAGAACTGTTTTTGGCAATGTGACGACGTTAAAAGTTGTTTGGATCCAAATTTTTTTGTTAATTTGTTATCAATATTGTAATATTTCCTTGTTTTTTTGGTATATATTGATACTTTGTTTCATTTACAAATGCTTCCAATATTGTCAATTGTTCGATCTTTTCCTTTTCCATCTTATTTGATTCTTTTGGTCAATTGAAAGCAATGATGAAATGCACGAATGAATGGATAAACATAAAGAGCTCTACACGTGCCACATTTTGCAAACTTCGATAAACACGCTTTAATTGCAATGTTAATTATAGTTGCAATGTTCAATTTCAAAATTTCTAATGCTTAAACCATTTATAATAGTAACCTTTTGTAATTTGATTTTCAAACTTATGATTTTTGACAGTAGAACTTCCTTGTGTAGAGCTTACAATGAAAGCTTTCACTGTGCAGAAGAATCTTATAATAGTTTTGGAATGTTATTTTTTAGCATAACCTAAAATGGTAGAAACCATACCAATTCATAAATTGTTACTTAATTGAATTAATTGAGTAAATAGAATTCATTTAATATTGGATAATATGAGTTCAACTGATAAATGTGAAATCACTAATGCAGAACTGGCAGATAGCAAAACATGTTACGTAGTAAATGTTCTAAATATGTGGTTGGTTCGAAATAATGCCCAAAAAAATACATGTATTTGTTTGAAGGAGAAGCTTTAATTTAATCAAAATAGAATGTGATAGGAAATTAATAGAATAATAATCTTGATATCGATTTCTAAGTGCGAAAAAAAAAAAAAAAAAAAAAAAAAAAAAAAAAAAAAAAAAGAAAAAAAAAAAAGAAAAGAAAAGAAAAAGAAAGAAGAAGAAGAAAAAGAAAAGAAAAGAAAGAAGAAAGAAGGAAAAGAAAAGAAAAGAAAAGAAAAGAAAAAGAAAAAGAAAAGAAAAGAAAAAAAAAGGTCATGAAATGCAATTGTATCAATTAAACTATCTCAAATTGGAATTTATGTAAAAAGAATATGATTTAAAGTAACTGATTTGAAAATAGCCTTTTTGTATTAAAGATTAGGAAAATCAATACTAGCCAAATTGATGACGATCACTGGTTAATGAATACCATTAAAATCGATAGTAGTTAAATGTCCTTTCATATCTTAGATCTCAAATCATGAATTAGATGCTTTATCTCCTTTGATGCATTATATGTAGGCCTATTGGATGTGAAATAAATTTGTTAATGTTCATCTTGTATGGTTAATAGATAAGAGAATAGAGAAATTTGCAATGAAAGGCTAAAGTTGCATGGAAATATTCAATCTAAAATCGAACTTTGTTATCCAAATTTACCGAATACTAAGTGAATTAGTGATTTCACTTTTTTCAATTGAATTCATATTATGCAGTATTAACTAAATTTTGTTTTTAATTCGTGTGAAGAAGAAGTGTTGTGCGGTAAATTGAATATTTAAACTATACTATGAAGGACTCAATTAAGTAGAAATTTGTGTCATGAAAAGTTTGGTCTATGTGTGCATCAGATATCGAATAAGTATAAACGGTTAACTATATTAGCTAAAGTATATGCAAAACTAAGCAATGTATGCAAGCAACAACAAAAAGCATATCCTTAATTTTTTCTTCTTCAAAAAACATCATTTCAGAGCACTTCATGAAATTGGTGAACAGAGTCGGAATTAGAATAGAGTGATCACCGTTTGTGCTTGAACAATATTAAATAATAATGACGAACAAAAATTATATCCTCGGAAACTTTTGCAAAAACATCATTTAGCACTATTACACACAAATGGTAAACGAATTCAGTCTTAGAATAGAGTGATCATTATTTGTGTTTGAAAAGTCTTTAACAATAATGAAAAATAGTTATAGTAACAAGAATTGTATCCATATTCAAATTTAAATTATATCAAAACGGGAACTATAAATTCAAAACGGGAACTCTGGCAAAAAGTCCCCGTAAAAACATCAAAATAGTGCTAAAAATGAAAAGTCTTGATGTTGAAATAACACATTTTTTTCTAGGGAAAATTCTCAACATGTTTTAAAAATGGCGGTGAAAACCAATTTTTGTGCAAAAGTTGTTCAAAAAACACCCTCAAAATGAAAAGTGTTGATGTTTGATTAACACTTCTTTTTTTTCAATGGTAAATTTTGTACAAAAAACACTCTTAAAACGAAAAGCATTGACGCTGGGATAACACTTTTTCTTTTCAAGGGTAAAATTTCAACATTTCAAAATAATGGCATAAAAGATTTTATCATGACCCAAAAAACATTAAAATTTCAAAAGAATAATGAAAACATAAAATAAAATAAAAATTAAAACAATGAAGAAACATCAAAACAAAAAAAAAAAAGTTTAAAAAAAATAACCCAAAACATAAAATTAAATATATACTAATACAAAAGAAATTGTACCTAAAAAGCATAAGAATAGAAACTAAAAAAAACTTAAATTTATAAACAAATACATTAGCTAAGAAAAAAGCATATTTAAAATAAATAAATGTATCTTGCTAACCATAAATTTTTTTTGCGAGTGCTTTTTATTTTTATTTTTTTTTAAATGTTGATTACTAAAAAACTACGAATATATATATATATTATATATATATATAATATATTATATATTATATAAGAAAAAAAAATTGTTAAAAAAATAATTTAATTACCTTCATCTGTGAACCATAAAGAATTTGGAAAAATAGTATATTTTTCAATATATATTATATTAATATATATATATAGATATGAAGAATTTTTAAAAAATTTATATATGCTTTTCAAATAAAAAAGTAAAAAATACAAAGAACATTTAAGGTTTAAAAAATAATATGTATTTTTGATTTCAAAAACAAATTTATTTAAGCCGTATCCCTCTTTGATTTAAAAAAAACAAACTTTAAAAATTTTTAAACTTTTTTAAACAACTTCTTCTTGCTTCTTCTTCTTTTCTTATTCTTTCTATTTTTCTTTTTATTTTTTATTTTTTATTTTTTTAACTTATTTTTTTAAACAAATTTTTCCTTTTTATTAAAAAAATAACCCCCATGCTACTCGTTTGCCCTTGGTGGCACGGCCCTGGGCAGAGGCCTCGGTCGCCCGTCGTGGCGCGACCTTGCACAGAGGGGTCTGCACTACCATGGGTGG
>APFE030198892.1:8511-50721 GCA_000404065.3 Pinus taeda | reverse complement strand
TAATCATAATTTCAAAAAAAATTGGATATAATAAATTTTTAAGTGTAAAAAATAAGTCCTCTAATAAAAAAATATGCTGCATCAACACGTTTCAAAATCAACATGAAAATCATTAACATTTAAAAACAAATATTTATATTTGATACATAAGAAAATTTAAAGTGTCAAAAATATGTTTAAAAAAAAAAAGAAGTGTATTCTGCATTACCACTTTTCAAAATCGGGTCATGTTTTTACTACCTCTATGAAATAGGTAATCGTATCGGTTATTTAAAGTGCCAAAAACTATGCTCTAAAAACAATAAGTGTGTTCTGCATCGCCCCTTTTCAAAATCCGGTCACTTTTTTGCTATCTCTACAAAACAGGGAACAATATCAGTTCCCGTTTCAAAGTTTACATTGTCTAAGAGCATGTGAGAAAAAATAAGTGTGTTATATGAAAAAACTATGTTGAGACGGTAATATTTACAAAGATGTAGAAACTTGGAATTCACCCTTAATATTCAAGAATTAATTAATTCTTAGCAATGTTATTGATATCTATTCAGCAAATTGATATGAAATCATGTTATCACTCAAATGCTGAATCACATTTACTTTGATGCATTGTGTAATGATTGTTGGTTGCAAACATATCAATAAAATTATATCTATCAATTTTATAAAATAATCTTTTCGATATTTATTCAATGAGTTCAAGTATACATACCGCTTTTAAAATAACAACATTTATCATTAGATAGAGTCCTCCTGGATTGGAGAAAAAGGAATGACTTTTGACTAGAGATGTTGCTGGTGTTGGTGTAGCTAGTGGTAGTGTGGCTAGTGTTAGTGCAATTGATGTTGGTGTTGCTAGTGTTGTTGATGGGTAGCTTGTATCTACATGTGACCAGTGAGAGAGGTTAGTCATAGCTGAAGGATATGTGGAGGAAGTACAATTATGAGTTAAATATTAGGTTTGAGGCCAAATGGTGCTTAGGAAAATGGACCTACTTTCATTTCTTCCATGGAAGATTGAATCTATTTCCTATGCTATTTCTTGAGTAAATATTTTGAGACTCATTTCTATTATATTGTGCCTATATGAAGGTGCAACATGGACATGGATGGTCAGATTTCTTGAGTTGTAGCTTGTGAAGTACTATTTAGTGTTAGATTTATGTTGATGTTTGGAGTAGAATCGTTTTTGGCAATGTGATGATGTCGAAGGTTTTCTGGATCCTAAATTTTTTGTTAATTTGTTATCGATACTGTAATATTTCCTTCTTGTTTTGGTATATAAAGATATTTTGTTTCATTTACAAATGCTTCCAACATTGTCAATTGTTCGATCTTTTCCTTTTCCATCTTATTTGATTCTTTTGGTCAATTGAAAGCAATGATGACAATGCACGAATGAATGGATAAACATAAAGAGATCTGCATGTGCCACATTTGCAAACTTTGATAAACATGTGTTAATTGCAATGTTGATTATAGTTGCAATGTTCAATTTCAAAATTTCTAATGTTTAAACCATTTATAATAGTAACCTTTTGCAATTTGATTTTCAGACTTATGATTTTTGATAGTAGAACTTCCTTGTGTAGAGCTTCCAATGAAAGCTTTCACTTTGTAGAAGAATATTATAAAAGTTTTGGAATGTTATTTTTTACCTTAACGTAAAATGATAGAAACCATACCAATTCATAAATTGTTACTTAATTGAATTAATTGAGTAAATATAGTTCATTTAATATTGGATAATATGAGTTCAACTGATAAATGTGAAATCACTAATGCAGAATTGGCAGAAAGCAAAACACCTCACGTAGTAAATGTTCTAAATACGCGTTGGTTCGATGAATAAATGCCAAAAATACATGTATTTGTTTGAAGGAGAGCTTTACTTAATCAAAATAAAATCTGATTTAGGATATTAATAAAATAGTATCTTGATATCAATTTCTAAAGCATGAAAAAAAATCAATCATGAAATGCAATTGTATCAATTAGACTATCTCAAATTGGAATTTAAGTAAAAAGAATATGATTTAAAGTAATTGATTTGAAAATAGTCAGTTTTTACTAAAGATTAGGAAAATCAATACTAGCCTAATTGATGACAATCATTGGTTAATGAATACCATTAAAATCAATAGTAGTTAAATTTCCTTTCATATCTCAGATCTCAAATCATGAATTAGATGTTGTATCGCCTTTGATGCATTATATGTAGGCCTATTGGATGTGAAACACATTTGTTAGTGTTCATATTGTATGGTTAATAGATAAGAGAATAGAGAAATTTGCAATGAAAGGCTAAAGTTGCATGAAAATATTCAAACTAAAATCGAACTTTGTTATCCACATTTACCGAATACTAAGTGAATTGGTGATTTCAATTTTTTCATTTGAGCTCATATTATGCAATATTAACTAAATTTTGTTTTTAATCTGTGTGAGGAAGAAGTGTTGTGCAGTAAATTGAATATGTGAACCATTCATGAAAAGTTTGGTCTATGTGTGCATCAGATACCGAACAAGTATAAATGGTTAACTATATTAGCTAAAGTATATGCAAAACTAAGAATGTATACAAGTAACAACAAAAAGCATATCCTCAATTTTTTTCTTCAAAAAACATCATTTCAGAGCACTTCACGAAATTGGTGAATAGAGTTGGAATTAGAATAGAGTGATCATCATTTGTGCTTGAACAGTATTGAATAATAATGATGAACAAAAATTATATCCTCGGAAACTTTTGCAAAAACATCATTTAACACCATTACACACAAATGGTAAACAAATTCAGTCTTAGAACAATATGATCATTATTTGTGTTTGAAAAGTCTTTAACAATAATGAAAAATAGTTATAGTAACAAGAATTGTATCCATATTCAAATTTAAATTACAATATCTATAATTAAAATAAACATCAAATATGAAACAGATTTCTGACAACCAAAATCTATTATTGAATATTCATTTTCATTCTGATAAAGAAAAGAACCATCGTCTCATAATTGTCCACAAAATTAGTAAATATTCTCATAATTCACAAAAAGTAATCAATTTTAAACAATGACGAATACAATTACATTAACAATAATACTATGTGGCTATTCATCATACTATTATATCCATAATGACACTTTCCTAATATCCCAGTTCACTAGCATATTCATGGTGACCATTTTGCCTTTTTATCTATTTAACTTCACACACCTAAATTTCCAAAAAATAGCAACAATTGTTCCATAATGAATTAAATACACGTAATAAATGATAATATAACTCTAAAAAAAAATATATCTGGAAAAACAAAGGCATGTGCTATTGGAAATAATACTGAGAGGGGGGGTGAACCAATATTTAAAATTCAATAACTTTTCATTTCACAATTAGATTTATATACGCTACTTCAATGAATTGAACCCGCGTGTGCACACAACTGTGATTAAGGAAACCTGCGTATACCCAGAGAACTTATGATTTAGTTAATTCATCATGTGTTGATCTTTAATCAGTGCATCAGTACCTTATTATACAGTAACTATGTGTAGTAATAACATAAGAAACTATCACACATAATCAACACACATGAACACCAAAATTTAAGGTGGAAAGCCAATGCAGGAGAAAAACCACCTACTGATGTCGTCTCTGTCTTCCTTTTAATATAAAGAAAATTTGTTTACAATATTGTACTGGTGCAGACTTATACCAGTATGGAGGCACCCACCTGCAGAAGGCTACAACCATCTCTCGTTCTCCAACTTCTACTGGAAGGGAGCTACAACCCCCTAGCTCTTGCACTAGCCGATATGTTTACTAGTACGTAGGTGTCGGCCTACATAAGGCTATGACCTTTTCTCTTCCTCTAGGGACCACATTTCATAAATTTTCAGATTGGATGCTCCTGGTACAAAACAACACAATATGAAGCCCTTGTTTCATCAAATTTTCACACTGGACCCATCAGAAACTTTGAATCTAAAACTCTATAATAATATTTGCATCAACCAACAATCAGTCAATCTGAACAGTCAGATCACTGTCACCAGGAACAATGTGCTGAACCCAGAAACCTGCATCATCATTCAAAACCAGCTGCAACCTCAAGAATCAAAATCAGATGCATATGCTACTTTAATGAACCCAACCTGTGTCTATACACTACTTCCTTTACCCAAACCTGCATATACCTCCAAAACTAATGAAACATAAAACTTATGAATCAAATATGTACCAAATAGTTATATTCTGAACGTCTATTATCAAATTACAGAGATCTATACAGTCATTAGTAAAAATCACCCTTCTCACTTAATCAAACAATCAATCAGACTCAATCTCCTTATGCATTCAGTTCTACTTTCACATATAAGAAGACACCATTGACAAACAATACTAAACCAACAACACTGATTAGATAGATCAATCATTTCTAAATAATAAGCTTTTCTTTTGTATATGCTACTTGGAAGCTTCGAACCAGTGTGTATACGCGCCTTCACCAAGGTGAACCAGCGTATAGGTCTGTAAATACCAAATTACAACTTCGCTGGTACTCTAGACTTTAGAGATACCCAGATCAGGACATTTAAAGAATAAACATGTGTAAGCAATTAGGTCTAGCCCAATCAATATCATATCATTTAATAATAATTCATTTCAGGTCTCATGATCCTGATCCAACATTGCATGCAAGGTGCACAAAATATTTCAGATCTTGTCATAAGCATGGCCCCTGCAACATAAAATATACTTCAGATAGAAGTATTCCTGAGAAACCCTTTTACTTTCACACCTGGCCTTTTGATCTTCTCCTCCTTATATAATTTTTGGCCTTCTTCAATACCTCGAACCAAAACAACACTTAGACCTTATGGTAATCTTGGACAGGATCAAATAATCATTACTTCGTTCAATATTGTGGGCTAATACCATGGTATTGACCCTTGGTATTCTTTAACCTTGAATTTCCTTGATTTTCCAACCTATACGTACTTTTCCTCTTGTGAAAGTGCGTGGATACGTATATGATCTTTTTGTTCTGTTAAACCGCATGTATACGCTTCTTTGTCAAAGTGAACTTGTGTATACAACTTACAACATACTTTTCCTTCAACTTCCTGATCCTAATCAGTAAACCTTTGTTCCAACTTCCCGTTCTTCTATACCAATGTCTTGTTACCTTTGAATTGACCTGTTACAATGCGAGTTTCCTTTTATCAAATCTGAACTGACCTGTGAGTGAGTTGCCATCAAGGACAACACTTGTATCATGATGCCAACAATCTCCCCTTTTGGACTTGATGGAAACCATTTGGGTGTTGATTGCTTCAAGTTGTTGAACCTGTTAGAGATATCAAGCAACACCAAAATACTCTCCCCCTTCGACATCAAGGGCAAAGGGCAAACTGATATATTCTCCCCCTTTGAGATACACTACGTTGTCCATGCTCCCATGCAGAGTCTGTAGAGATATTTTTCAAAATAATAACATGACTCTATAACTCAACTATGTGAGTATGACCTTCCTATCACCAATGACTCATACATACTTCAATCACCCAACCAAGTGGGGATACACCAAATTTGACTCATCCACCCAACCAAGTGGGGATATACATATTGTTTATACATGGTTGAAATATAAAAATTATTAAATTATCCTTCCCATGCATAGTGGGGATATAAATTACATCATATGTCCAATAGGACTCATTCGAAAATAGACTATGACAGAAGGTGACATATTATACCCTAGACCTTTACATGACCTATGCAACAATGGATATTTGAAACCATAACTCAAATCAGCAACCATAATGCCAACAATGCAGAATGTTTATGAAGGTTAATGCTCCCCCTAAACCTGTGCTACCTTTGCATTGTCTATAGACCATTCATCAAGGCATCTTCATCAGTCAAATAAAAATCAATGAACAAGGCATATCAGCAGACAGTAATCATCAATATTAGATTGAGCACCCATGTTAGAGTCTGACCCACTTTTTTTCTATCAGAAAAACATATATGCTACTTCAGCCACAAAAACTCACATATATACATGACTATCTTTCATGAAACCCGCGTCTAGGAACCTTCTTCTGAAAACTGTATTTAATAACAGGATGATGTAGAAACTACTCCCAACTTTTGTCTGAGATATTCAAATGTTTCTCTAGGAAGCGGTAAGGTAAATATATCAACAACCTGTTCTTTGGAGGGAATGTACTCCAATTTAACCTTTTGTTCAAGCACTTGTTCTCATAGAAAATGATACTTAATGGGTATGTGCTTGGTCTTGGAGTGCATGATAGGATTTTTCGAAATACTAATGGCACTTGTATTATCACATAAAATGGAGATGGGTGGAAAGCATGTGATTCGAATATCTTGCAATGTTTGCATCATCTAGAGTAGTTGTGTGAAGTAATATTCAACAACCACATATTTCTCTTTAGCTATAGATAAGGCAATCAGACTTTGTTTCTTGCTAAACCAAGATACTAACCGTGATCCCATATATAATGCATCTCCACTGATCCTTTTTCGATCATCAACATTTCCTGCCCAATCTACATCTGTATATGCATGAAGTGTAAGATCTATATCTTTAGGATACCATAGACCAAATTCTTGAGTTCCTTGAAGATATTTTAATTTTCTTTTTACAATTTGAAGATGTGATTCCTTTGGATTTTCTTGGAATCTTCCAACAATTCCTACTGCATGCATGATATTAGGTCTGGTACCTGTTAGATAGAGCAGACTTCCAATCATAGCTATGTACGCTGGTTGACTCATTGTATGTGAGTCATCATTAAAACTGAGACTGCATCCTATTACCATTGAAGTACATACTGGTTTAGAATCTTCCATTCCATACTTCTTCAGAATCTGCTTGAGATATTTAGTTTGTGAAAGAAAAATACCATATTTTGTTTGTTGTACTTGTAGACCAAGAACATAAGCAAGTTCACCAAGTAAGGACATTTCAAATTCTTTTTTCATAACCAAAGCAAAGCTCTGACTCATAGATTCTTCATTGTTGCCAAAGATTATATCGTCAACATAAACAACAACAACTAGTAGTTTATCATTTTCAATATTGGTGTATAAGTTTCTATCTGCAGATCCTTTTGTGAACCCTTATTGTTGTAGATACTTGTCAAGGCGATAATGTCAAGCCCTTGGAGCTTGTTTTAGTCCATAAAAAGCCTTTTTAATCTTGCATACAAGCTTTGCATTATTTCCTAGAATGAATCCTTCTGGTTGTTCAATATAGACTTCTTCTTCTAACTCTCCATTAAGAAATGCAAATTTTACATCCATTTGATACACTTTGAATTTCCGAAAACTTGAAAGAGCAAGAAACATTCTTATGGATTCAAGTCTGGCAACAGGTGCAAATGTTTTTTTAAATTCTATACCTTCTTGCTGAGAATACCCTTTACAGACAAGTCTTTCTTTGTTTCTAATAACCTCTCCATTTTCATTCAATTTATTCTTGAATATCCATTTTGTTCCTCTAGAGTCTCACAAATGTATTCAAAATATCATCCACTTTCACCTTTATCGCTACCATTTCACTCACATGTCACAACTCCATAGCCATTAATATTTCATTAGCCTCCATTTTCATAATTATATGGGTTACCTTTGTGTTTTCCAAAAGTTAATGATTTCAAGTATTATAAGTGAATTAAATGGTTAAAATTTAGAAAAATGACATATACTTGCTAATACTTAAAAGTGTCTTGAGTTTCATGACATGTGTAGGTCATATGGAAGCTTCCAAGGCACACTTATGTGGCCTCCAATACTCAAATTCGAATTATCTTCATTATATGGAAGAAGATTTGGATAAAGGTCAAAGAGGATATGTGTCTCATCATTACCTATTTGAGTTGTAACCCTATGAGATTTTCTAGGGATATAGGGCGAGAATAATGGACCTCCATTAATGAGGTAGCTTCTTATGTTTTTGTATAAATAGGAGGGCCTTCTCCTTTGAAAGGCATGTGAAAAGTTGGGGAAATACTCATGTTTTGAATATAGAATTTGGATTTGGCACCATGCTCATGAGTGATGTTCAATTTCATTTGGTTATGCTTGCATTTTGAGCTTCTCAAATTTCCATCCCTCATGATTTTGGATTGGCCACCTATAATGTGTGAGATTTATTGTTTTTCATATATTAAGATTTATTGTTTTTCATAGATTAAGATTTATTTCTTTCATATCTTTTCCTATGTGAGAGGTTAAGAGTGATTGTTTTTATTTCCTCTCATATATAGAGGTTAAGAATGATTGTTTTTTATTTCATTTTATGTCATGTGGTTTTGATTATTCATTTCAAATGATCTTGATTTGATAATGAATACATGATCCCTTAGAGTAGATTTCATTTCATGCAATTTCATTTCTGAAAGAGTGGTGTACTTTTCAATTCCTGCAAGTGTGGTAGATTAAGATTTCAACTCCACACATTGTATTATAATTTCTTTTGAATTGATTGTTGAATTAGAATAGGTGAATTTGGTCTGTCATTATTTCGTTTCATAGTTAGGTTGATCTAAATTGGAAATTAATTTCTAGCATATATAGTGCACGCATGCTTCGCAAGTTTTACAAAACCCTTGGGTTGACAATTAAATGATAGGTGATTAATTTGCCTCAACATTTTGGCACCGTTTCCGGGGAAGTGTGCATAGGAACTAGCTTTTAGTCTAGAGTTCATTTTTCATTTTTTTCTAGATGTATGATTAAAGCATGTAGATGCATAAATCATTTAGCTGCATATCATTTATATATTAAAAAAAAAAAAACCCTTGAATCACCTACCACCCCCACTATAACACGTGGTGCAGTAAGAGCCACACATCCACATCATGAATTCTTATTTTTGCAGGTAGAAGAGATGACAAAGGAGGATGAAGAAATGGATGGAGATATTTTTGGATTTCCCATTCAAGAAACTGATGTCAATGTTCAAACGAAGAACATCCCTCAATCCGTACTTTCTAACTTCAAAGGTATGAGATCAGAAGACCCAGAAACTTTTCTTTTTGAATTTGAAATCATTTGTATATCTTATGGCTACTCATTACATATTCAAAAATTGAATTTGTTTCCAACAACATTGAAGGATAAAGCTCTTATATGGTTCATGACTTTAGGAACAAATTCTATAAGGACATGGGATGATATGAAAAGATTATTTTTGGAAAAATATAAAAATCATTAAAAACACCATGACCTTAGAAATGAAGTCTTTAAGATGAATAAAAAAAGGATGAAAATCTAGAAGACCTAGTGGAGAGATTTACTTATAATATCAAAAGATCTAAAATGCATAATTTAGGATCAGACATATTAAAAAATCTCCTACTAAATGCTATCAGGGATGAATGGATTGATCTTCTTAACTTGGTGGGAAAAGGAGATGTTTATCAATTATCATTTTAAGAGATTTGTGAACTGTGCAAGAACATATCAAGAGGAAAAGAAAAGTATGGAAGATCTACTCAAGATGTAGTTACGGCAAGGGAAAGTAAGTTGACAATAGGATTGGTAAGTCAAACTAAACTTAACAACTTGCTAAACATTCTTGGTAATTTAAATGAACAAATTGAGATGCTAAGAATGCAAAACAAGCAAAAAGTTGAAAATGTTGCTTTGCATGAATGTCCACCTGATAACATTAAAATTTGTAAAATTTGTGCAGGATCACATGCTACTAAATATTGCCCATCATTACCAGGGTTAAAGGCATTTTACCAAAAGGATAATGGAGTGAATCAAGCTCCAAGAGGACCATGCTAGCCTCATCAACCCAATATGATGCAATATCCTTGTGCACAATTTCAGGGTTATGCACAACATGATTGACAAACACCTTTGCCTTGGCAACCTTGACCATCTCAATCCCAATCTCAAAACCAATGTTGGAAATAGGGTTGGGAAGAACCTTATAGAGGAAATCCATCATATACTCAATCTTTCACTCACTGTCCTCAATACCAATATCAATGTTATCCATACCATTCACCTCCACCACAACATCAATTTCAACCTTAATTAATCTTAATTCAACCTTTTCCATTACCACATACACAAACACCCCAAAGATCCATTCCCACGCCACCACCTGCACAACTATTTTGAATCCCCATCAATAAAACACCTCAATCCACTTACAATGTTGAGGTATTGCAAAATGATTTACCAGTTGCCATTGAAGAACAATAACTAGAAGAAGAAGATTTAGATAAGGTCCAAGAATCATGGATGTCCATTGATAAAGAACAATTGTTGGAACCTAAGATTGAAAAGTTTCATTCATGCCTATCACGAGATTCTATGAATGGAGATCACATATGTGAGGACTTGCATGGCATGATAGAAGGAAGCCAAGGAAGATAAGATTATATTGAATCTTGGTTTAAGATAGTCATTGGATCCCAGTATTCCATTCTTTAGTGTCTTCTGACATCATCTCAATCAAGAGAATTGGTCTCTCATACATGGGTACATATCAAGGAATATTATTTCAAACCTACATATGAGCATATCCATCATTTTGTTACATACATGGCTCCATTGGAAACATTCATTTTCAAACCTGCATATGAGTATATCCATCATTTTGTTACATACATGGCTCCATTGGAAACATTAATATACTTAAAAATAAAAATAAAAAAATCAAGTAGATAAATTAGAAAAAAATAAAATCAAGCTTATTGCATTTTTTTTAAAGCTGTGATAGCATTTTTTAAAGTTCTTGATTGCATTTTTCAAAAGTTTTTTAGACTTTAAAATATTTAGATTTTATTATTTTCTTACTTTTTTTTCTAATACCTCAACCAAAATATTTTCAATAAAAAAATCATGTTTTGATTTTAGATAATAATAATAAAATTCAATTTTAATTTTTAATTTATTTATTTATTTTTAATTAATTCAATTAATTATTATTGAATTTATTTATATTTACTTTTTTATTTTACTTTATTTATTTATTTATTATTTTTATTTTTTTTATTTTTTTTTTTTTTTCAATATATATATATAATATATATATATATTATATATATATATAATATATATATATATATATATATGAAACATAGTATTAAAAAAAACAATAAAGTTTTTTTTTTTAAATTTATATGAATATATTTTAAGGAAAAGAACTTACATAAAAAAATTAACAAAAGCACAATAATATTATATATATATATATATATATATATTATATATATATATAATATATATATATATATATATATATATATATATAATCATTTTTAAAAAATTAATAAAACAAATAAAAATACAAAACAAAACATTAAAAAAAATACAAACATATAAAATAAAACAATAAAAAAATGCATAAAGCCAAACCAACGTAACTTTACCACAAAACAGACAGGACAAATCATAATCATATTCAACCAACCTGAGGCGACTGCACGGCTAGGGTTTCTGCGATCGGGTTAGCAGAACCACGGAAGCGAGGTAAGGAGGCTCGGGAGGAGAGGGGAAGGATCTTTCAGACACGGACGAAGATCAGTAAAGGTAAACAGAAAGGCGGGAGGGAGAAAGAAATCGGGTGGGGTTGAAGGGAGCCATGGACGGAAATCAGGGGAGGGGAGAGATCCCCTCCTTCAGAAACGTGGTAGCAGGCGAAACTAGTGGAGGGGGGAAGCAAGGAATGTAGAAAGAGAATGACAGAGATGTACCAGTGCTGGGAAACCGATGGCAAGCAAGAATGGGAAACAGATGCTTACCTAGGGCATAGGAAAAACCAAGGTACGTAATCCCTAACAATAAACTGGAAGATTATCGCTGCTATATGAAGGATCATGCATTGATCTGTAAGTTTATAGGGTTTTGGCCATCTGAAAAGGATCTAACAAAATGGATTCAACTAAGATGGAAGCCAAAAGGACATATAGATCTGAAACTAGGAGCAAAGGGCTTTTTTACAATCATTTTTGCAAACCTAGAAGACAAGGAGAGAATATTTGAGGAGGGACCATATTTCATGAACAATGCTGGACTATTTATGAGGCATTGGGAAGATAGATACAACCCAGATGCAGAGAAACTACTGGCAGCACCCATATGGGTCAGATTGTTTGGGTTACCAACGAAATTTTGGGACCCTGAGATATTGGAAGGGATTAGGAACTTGATCGGAGCTTTCGTCAAAGTGGCAGAATCGACCAAAAGAGGAAGGTACACATCTTATGCTAGGATATGTGTGTACATGAACATAGCAGAACCCCTGCTGGAATATATAGAAGTGGAATACCATGATGAAATATGGCAATAGCCAATAGATTATGAGCACATCCCTTTAGATGCTGAAGGTGCCACGAGTACGGACATCTATACAAATAGTGCCCACAAAATAGAGAGGGGGAGGCAACAAGAATTTTGGAGGAAGAAAGAAGGAAAGTAGAAGGATCAGATATAGGCGAAAATGGTTTCAAAGAAGTCCAGAGAAGGCAAAAATCAAGATCAGAGGGAACAAGTAGACAACCAAAAGAAAAGAATATACCAACTGAAAAACAGAACAAATTTCAGGTCCTTCAGGATGAGGAAGAAGAAATCGAAGATGGAAAGAAGGCAGAAGAGGATGATGAGAATGCACCAATGGAGATTATAATTAAGACAACAGGTAAAAGTATAAGCCAAAATAGAGAAGCAGAAGTAGAGATGGGAGAAAGCCAGGAGAACATAGTGGAACAAATGCTGAAGGGATCAGACAATTGAAAAGATAATGGGACCGAAGAGGAAAGAATAATGAAGAAACTGCTTCAAGAATGGAAGAACCTAGATGAAAGATTCATACCGGGATCACAGAAACAACAATATAAGGAAGCGTTCCAAAAATACAAAGAGAAGAAAGGTTGTATTCTAGAGATTGGAGCCGATCAAACAGGATCACAGGGAAATCAAAACCTGGGAATGGACGACAGTGGCAAAGGGGGCAGAAAGAGGGGCAGACGAACAATAAATGAAACGATTCAAGCAGTGGGAGAAACACTAGTCAATTCAGGAAGAGTGATACCTCTGTCAGAGGTATTTCAACAACCTTCAAAAAGTTATAAATGATAATCACAAGTTGGAATATTAGGGGACTCAATAGTAAGGGCAAGCAGAGATATTTAAAGGAGAGATTGAAGAAGGACAAACCCAATATAATGTTAATCCAGGAAACCAAAATGGATCAGAAACAGTTGCAAGAAATAATGAAAAGGATGAGACCTGAATATGAGGTAATGGCTCAAGATGCGGTTGGTTCAGCTAGAGGTCTAGCAATTATATGGAATCCTGAGGAGGTAATTTTTGAAAACTGGATTAGCCTCCCTAGAATATTAACAGGCTTGTTTAGGTTGACAAGAATGGAGGAAAGAATTCTCATCTCAGGGGTTTACGACCCCCACTTACCGAGGGACCGAAAGGATTTCCTAAAGAATGTGCAGGTAATAAGACGAATAATTCCTGGTAACTTATGGATAATAGGAGGAGATTTTAACTTGATTCGCGACTTAGGCGAAAAGAAAGGAGGTATATAAGGCGACTAGATCAGAGCATGGAAGAGTTTAATGAGTTAATAACAGATCAGAGACTAGTTGATATTCCCACAACTAACGGTGTCTTTACATGGAATAATAGGAGGGGAGGAAAAAGCTAGATAGCTTTGAGGTTAGATAGGTTTCTCTTATCTGAACAAATATTGAACCGATATGTATTCATAGAAACGAAAATCCTTCCAGGACTAGGATCGGACCATTGGCCGATTCGACTAGAAATGGATATCAAGAAAAACAATGGCAAGAAACCTTTTAGATTTGAGGCTTTTTGGCTCCGAAATCCTGATTTTTTACACAAAATGGAAGAATGGTGGACCTAGAGTAGAGTTAAAGGGAAAGGAAAAATGCATACCATTCAATTGAAGCTCAAGGAAATTAAAGGTAAAATCGGAAAGTGGAACAAAGAGGAGTTCGGGAACATCATGGAGGAAAAACAGCAATTGGAGAAAGAAATGGAAGACATTCAGCAGAGAATAATCTTGGAAGGAAGGGATGAAGAACGGAGTAAAGAGGAGGGTAGAATAATCAACCAACTGGAAGAGAGAAGAAAACAGGAGGAGATTATGTGGAGGCAAAAGTCAAGGATTAAATGGTTGCGCGAGGGTGAAAGGAATACAAAATTTTTTCATCAAGCGATGATACAAAACAGACAAAGGAACCGGATCTTTTCAATTAAAAATGCAGAGGGGGAACGGGTAATAGAACAGGGAGGAATTGAAAAAGTCCTACCCAATAGCATTATGCAATGTCATTTATAAGATTATAGCCACTCTGATAGCGAAAAGATTAAAGCCTTTACTACCGATTATCATCTCTCCGGAACAAATTGGCTTTGTCGAGGGGCGACAAATACTGGATGGACTAGTAGTTACACAGGAGATGATTCATTCCCTTAATCAGAAGAAGCAGTGGGGAATGATGATAAAACTAGATCTTTCAAAAGCCTATGACCGCTTGAGCTGGAGATACCTCAGAATGGTGCTTGAAGCTTTTGGTTTCGAAAAGAGATGGATTGAATGGGTCTACAACATGATCTCAACTCTGATCTTCTCAATACTGGTAAATGGTATCCCAACGAATACTTTTAATGCATCAAGGGGTATAAGACAAGGAGACCCCATCTCTCCTTTTCTATTCATAATGGCAGTTGAAGGTCTTGGGAGAATCATCAAAAGAGAGCTAAGGGAAAAGAGAATTAAAGGCTTAAAACCATGGGGAAACAACTTGGCAATAACGCATCAACAATTTGTAGACGACATAATGCTATTTGGAGAAGTCTCTATAAAAGAGGTAAGGAATATCAAAAGAGTGCTTGAAATCTTCATGGAGGCTTCAGGAATGGAGGTAAATAAAGAAAAATCTTGCACATTTATATTTAACACCCCTGATTCCATCAAAGCTCATCTAACTAGAACTTTAGGCTTCAGACAGGGGGATCTCCCCACCAAGTATCTGGGGAACCAGCTGGATATACACCCCACCTGGATGAAAAATTGGCAGGATGTTATAGATAAAATAAAGAAACGCCTGACAAGCTTGTCATTTAGGTCTTTGAACATATCCAGTAGAATAGTCTTGTTAAAATCAGTCCTACAATCGATCCCTATCTACCCTTTGTCCATCAGAGCAGCGTCCAAAGGAGTGTGCACAAAATTGAAAGAAATATTTGGGAAGTTTGTTTGGGGAGGACCTAAACAACATAGGAAATGGGCCTTAGTATCATGGAAAAACTTGGTAAAAAGAAAAGAGGAAGGAGGATTAGGTATAAGGGATCCGGAAATGCTAAATAAGATTTTAGGCGCCAAATTATGGTGTAGATGGGTACAAGGAGGAAAGGATGTGTGGAAAAAAATATGGGAAATAAAATATAACATGCCAGACTCAATAGAAGGTAGACTGAGAATTGAAGAAGTACCAAAAGGATCCTCTATATGGGAATTGGCAAGTCAGAACAGAGAAGTGGTCAATAAACATGCTTTTTGGGAAATTCGTGAAGGAAGCAGCGCCAAATTTTGGGAGGATGGTTGGCAGCAGAAAAATAAAATGTCAGAGATACAAACCTTACAAGAGATTCAACAGAAAACGAAGAGGGAAGGTATGGAGTATGTTAGAGATTATTGGCAAAATGAAGAGAACAGTGGAATATGGAGGACCTGGAGGAAACCAGAGGAATGGTTTGAAAATATAAACCAAGAAATGGAGAAAATCTACACTAAAGAAGTAGAATTGAGAAAAGTTAAAACTCGACCAGGAATGGACATTCTCAGGTGGGTAAGATCAATGAAAGGGACTTTTATAGTAAAGGAAGCCTACTACTTAACAACAAAACAAGAAATGGAAGATGGTGCAATGGATTGGAAAATAATTTGGGAAGGAAAATGGTGGCCGAAAATCACAATATTCGCATGGCTGGTCAGTAAAGGATGGATTCTAACCTGGGATAAAATCCAGAAGAGAGGCTATTATGGGCCCTTGAGATGTAGCCTATGCAGCAGAGAAGAGGAAAACCAGGAGCACATTCTAAATAAATGCCTTTATGCAGGAAACTTATGGGAGAAGATCAGATCACTCTTCGCGAAGACAATGAGAGATCCAAGTAGCATTCAGAACACCATAATGTAGTGGGGCAAAAGACAATTTCACAGCAAAGTAATAAGAAGAATATGGAACTTATTGGTAGGGTTTGTGATATGGTTCCTCTGGAAAGAACGCAATAGGAGGATTTTCAGGGGACAAAGCTATCAACCCGAAAGAATTTGGGAGGAGGTGTGCAAGTCGATCAAGGAAACTGTTCTATCAGAGACATGGGAAGAGGAGGACTAGAGAATGAACCAAGAGGAAGGGGGAATAGCTTCCAAATTAAATATGGAATTCAGTATGATTTATCCTAGAAACGAGAATAAAAACAACCCTGAAGCCCAAAGTCCCAACCAATTCAGATATCCAGGAGAGCATTTCATAAAACTGAACTTTGATGGGGCGTCTAAAGGTAACCCTGGACCAACAGGCCTAGGAGGTATCTTTAGAGATAGCAAAGGAAAAACCAGGTGGGTCTTCACGGAATGGGGAGGCGAGATGACGAACAATGAAGCGGAGCTCTGGGCAGTACACCAAGGATTGAGAATAGCAGTGAGAAACAGTTACATGAACCTGGAGATAGAAGGGGATTCACAGATAACGATAGGGATGCTACGCAAACTAAAGGAAGGAAAGAGCTGGGAGCAAGTTGCAAAAAGTTGGAGGACAGTGGGCATTATTCAAGATATAGCGGTTCTGTTAAACAAAATCGAATACAAAATAATAAATCATGTGAGACGCAATGGGAACAGGGCGGCGGACCTTTTGGCTAATTGGGGGAGTAAAGAGGTGACCAGCAGTTTGGACAGGAGCTGGCCATCATTGGAAGTGGATCAAAGCTGGGGAGAACTTAAAAACATAATCACCCAGGACCATAATGAAGCAGTCACAGTTTAAAAGAACGAGGACAAGACACCCGATCGGGATGAGGAAGGTGGCAAGACGGGTAATTAATGATCGACGGTGTGTCAGACAGGTAAGAACAGACGGGGTCCAGGGAATGATCATCACAGGCAAATGAATTGGTGAGAAGGATCTCCGATCAAGGCGAAAGGACGACAAGGTACAAACGGAGGACGGTGGAGGCATCAGGATGTCAGAAACAAGAAAGGGGAATGATAGCATGGAAGAATGGGACAGCGTAGCGGTAAGGGAGGTAAGGTATAAGCGCAGAAGGAGGGGAGGCATAAGAGAGAAAGGGTGGCGACGCAGAACGAGGGGAAGTGCATGCAGAGAAACAAGAGAGGTCGGCGATAATCAGCTGCACATAGTCGGGAGAGAGGGAGGATTAAGGAGCCGAGTAGAAAAAGCAGGGACACGGAGAAGGAGGCAAAGAAGCGAGGGAAGAATGGTAGCAGAAGGGAGTATGTCGGCAGGTAGATGGATGAGGAGCAGGGCAGGAGAAGGGAACCAGGGTCGAGGGAACCAGGATGCGAAAGGTAAAGGAATAATGGAGGGGGATACAGAGCAGTTTTATATTCCTGTGTATGATGATTCAGAGAGCGGGAGCGAAGACATCGAAGCGGAAATCGAGAAGGCAGAATAGGGGACTGGAAATCGCGGCCGAAATGGGAGAAACACAGGAAATAGGATCATGAAAAGAGGAAGGAAGGAAGCTGAAGGAAGTCAGGAACGGGTAGCTGAGGAAGAGAGCGAAAGACGGGTTCGAGGGAGAGGTCGACGAGGCAGGGGAAGCCAGAGGAGGCGGGGAGTAGCAGAGGGTAGAAGTAGACGGGGTCAGCGCTGTCGAGAAGGTACGATGGAAGACGGGGAGACCAGCGCTGAAGGGGCAGGTAGGCAGGGAAGGAGGACTATTGAGACACAGGTTCAGGCAGCTGAGAGAGCCTACAACAAGAAGACTAACTCGAAAATTAGAAGGATAATTGAGCACTGGGAGGAAGAGGCAATTCAGGCACAGTCTGAGGAAGAAATGGAGGATTGGGTACATCTCCTGCTGGATCCAGGACATACTCAAGGCCGAATGACATTATATAAACAGTCTCTGCACTTATATTGGGTAATGTGGCCAAGGCTATGGAGAAGATAGCCTTGGAAATGGCTGAATTATCGCAGGGGAATCCAAACCTAAAGAAAGAGCTGAAGAACATCCTAATCACTCTTCTCATGCAGGACAAGAGGCTGGAGGATCTTCAGCAACAACTAGAGGCGAATGGATTGGTAATCAAGAAGGAGAAGGAGCAGCAAGAAGATGCTGGGAATCAATGAAGAAAAGGCATGTTTTTTTGAAGAATTTAGAAAGTGCAATTCTTAGTTTCCATTAGCTATGTATAGGATCTATGTTAATTTTTACTTGCAGTCATATGACAATAGTAACAGTTATAAGGCTGATGTTTATAAAAGCTGGAAAGATAGACTGAAAACCTTTTATTTTTGGTTAGCAGTAAAAAACTATAGGTGGTCAATAAACCCGGTTTCCCCTCGGGGCGGGTTGAGACCACCTTAAGATTGTAGTGGTTTCATTTTTGTTAATAGAAAATGGTAACTCCCCAGCTTACAAAAAAAAACTTTACCACAAAACATTTAAAATGAAATACAAAATCAATGCATAGTTGTTAAAAATTCATTGAGTACAAAACTAAGGCCAACTAAAACAAAAACCCCACCATTGACTCGTGAATGCAATAAGACAAGGTTAGTTACCGATATGACAAAGAGGTACAAACATGCAATTATGAATGGCGAAATCTGGTTTTTTTACCTGTCATAAATTGTGGTTTGCATACTTATTAAAAGCCTACCATAAATAAATTGTAAAAGGATTTCCGTTAGAGCTCTGAGGTTAGGCGCAACGACTAATTTTTATAAAAATGATAGCTACCTGTTGAAAGCGAGGGTGACGATGGTGAAAAAGCATCCTTGAAATCCATTGTTTGAAGCATGCTCCTACAAAAATAAAAACAATATGATTGTGCAATCGCTTAATAACTAAGGTCATAAATGGTGGGCGTAATGGTTAGGCAGTTGGAAAATTAGCAAAAATCTGGAGAAATCTGACAGAAATTTCGAAACCAATGTGCTCATTGTTTTGTCGCCCTACATTTTCCAGGTTACGTAAAAAAACCGATTTTTACTTACTACCTTGAGATCCCACAAATCATTGAAACAAATCTAGTTTCAAGAAAAAAATTGTTACGAGTTTTATGTGCCATGAATATCTTATGGATTTGATGATGATTCCGAGTGCTATGGTTAGATTGTTATTGCTCAACTCTATCACTTAAATATCTCCTTACCTCCTTTTGGAAATTAATGTGAATTTTTGTATCTTTCCCACTAATACGGAAGTGCATATCATATTGAGAAAATGCAATTTTGTGGCTAAATAGGAGCATAGCACTGTAGCTAGTTTGGTGTGCACATCTGATTGTCGTGACTAGAAGGTAGAGTCCTCACCATGTTGGAGGGAGTGCTTAGTGTGTAAGAAGTTCCCTCACCATCAACAGTGCCCTCACCATCCATATGGATCGCTTTCCCATACCAGAGATCTATTTTGGGGAAACCGTTACGATTTTTATGTGCCGCGGTGTGGGCATTGCCAGTACTTGGCTCTGGAGTATGCTGCTGTTGCGACTGAGTTGAAGGAGGAAGTCGTTCTGGAAGTAAAGTAGATTTCTGTAGATAGAATCTCCTCCTTTCAGTGAGGTTCAAGTCACGTGGAAAATGCATTCACGTTACCCAGTCAAAATGATTTAACACATTTCATTTTTCACGCATAAAAACTCTACCCAGTGAAATGATACAACCAACATGCTTCACCTCCAACTCATGAAACGCTTCACTGCCATCCACGTTCTTATTTCTCACACTCCTCATGAAAGATTATGAAACAGTTTTCATTTCAAGATTTCACACATGAAAACATTTTTTTTACATGGAAAATTTCATTTTTATTAGGTTGTTTTTTTTATGTTTTATGTTTTTGTTAAGTGTTTTTTGTTTAAATAGAATGTTATATGTGTTTTTTTATGTTTTATGTTTTTGTTACGTAGTGTTTTTTTTTTAAATAAAATGTTATATGTGTTTTTTATGTTTTGGTTTAATATGTTTGTTTAAGGGATGTTTTTAAATAAAGATTGATTGTAATAGTTTGATTGTGTGATAGCTTTGTTATATTTTTGTATAATGAACTATACGTATATATATATATACCGATATGACGATCTATAATGGAATATATATACTATATAATTATATATAAATATCTATATATATAACTTATATATATACTATATATATATTCTAAAAGTTGTAATGTGCCCTTTCTTGTTTATATATAATGTTAATGTTTTGTGATTAGTATGTTTGAATGCTTTTTGTTTTTATATTTCACTTTTTAATTTTTGTAAATATTTCATTAGTTTTACTCTTTTATTTTTTTGCCATGAAAGGTTGTCATAAAAATTTTAATGTGAAAATTCATTTCATGATTGCAGCAAAGTGAGAAAAAGAGTTGTTGTGATGATCCACTTAAACACACCCATTAAGGAAATAAAGGAAAGAATCGGAAAACACAAGATAAAAACAATTGAATAAAAGCGCAATAGCTCACATTAACTAAACATTAATTGCAAATCAAATTTTGTTAAGGTTGATTTTTTACATTGTCAAAATCATGATCAAAATTTATCATTGGATTTGTCTAATGATTATGTTTCCAAGCATGATGCAGGAAAGAAGAAGAATTGTAAGGGCACTTTATTTGTAGGATCGATTGATGAATTTTCGATCGAATATTGTTTTGCAGGAATCATCTAGCATTCGCAAATAATATTTCTTTATCTTTATGAAATGCTATGATTAAAACATAAATTAAGGATATTGTTTTCTTTTAGAAATTGGATTTATTATCGTGATTGTGAAATTGGACTAACCATTTGAAACGAAAACACGTCATGAACCTGTCAATTATGCAAATTTTTTATATGTACCTAGAGAAATTGGTCACTTCTCTTTGAACACACTTACGTTTGTTGCAATGTTAGTGCCATGTTGATTTTTAGGTTCCAGGGCAATTAGATAATTGAAGGAAGCCAATTTATGCATGGTTGGTTTTTTACGACCAATTTCAAGAAACATAAATCAATTGAATCCATTTATATCATCCATAAATGCCATAATTTTTCCTCTCTAAACTCACAATCTATCCAAGCATTTTCGCTAGGCATCATCATCACCATTTTCCTTGCAAAGAGTTGCATGTTTCCTTTACATTTTCCATTCACATTTTTCATAATTTCCATTTATTAACCCATTAATAGAGACATTCAGCTCGCTTACATGCTGATTTGTCATTTTTCTTTCCATTCGCTTGTTTACCCTCTTGTAATTTTCCTTTCCATTAAATAAACCTTGATCCACTGCAAAAATTTTCATTCATAGTCCTTCCAGAATCATCATTTCATACTCGCGTTAGATGATGGAGGATTCATTAAGTCCTCCCTTCTAAAAAGTCTTAGCCTATCGACATCATCACATTATCTAGGTTCAAGGTTAGAATCCTTATTAGTACCTTGAGGCTTGTATGCATCAATGACAATTTCTCTCACTGAAAATCATGGGAATACATCAATGTACCTTGATTGTTGGATCTTGTAAGTGGCTCGACATCAGCTCATCTATTTGCACTTTGCAAGATTTACTTATGTACCTTGGCACTCGTTGACATTAATGACGAGTTTGCCTCACATTGGTTAACTACATTTATTAATGGCCGATAATCTAATGACTTCTCTTCATGCTCGACAACAACACATTCATTTGCATGACTAGAATTTTACCATCTGGTTTTGTAGCAGGTGAAGACTATATCATTTCAGCATTTTGCGGCAGATACAACATATTTAGTAGTAGAAATAAAGAATCCACTCTCACCACCTCATCCACTAGTTATGCAACCAAGAAGCAGATGGAATTCTACATTCTATTCCATGATCTAGTAGCAGCTACAACTTCTCTACATATGCACAGTTTGTCCACTTCCTAGGTAAGTAAAGGTATGTTATTTTCTAGATTGTAATCATAGAATTCCTTGAATACTGAAGTTATAATTTTTGGAAAGTACTTCACCATATTTCCTTTCTCATTTGAAAAAAAATCGTAAACACCTTTAGTTGGGGGGAATGGACATCCATGTATGATCACTCTTCATATCACTTCATTTCATCCTAACATACTTGTCCTAATCATTAATATTGCATTATGGTTCAAAAGTTATGTGATTTTCAAACAAATACTAAATGATGAGCATATTATATGGCTGATTTAAATATGTTCAATGAATCTTGCTGCAACAAATCGAAACAAGGTATTGAAACACAAGAACCAATACCAATTAAGATTTGGTTGTCACACAAGAACCAACCAAACATGTTGCAATTCAACGTATGACAAGGAATACTTTGTAAAACGAAATAAATTTTTAGATACTATCAAATGCAAAGTTTAAGGACATATGATATAAACCAAGCTCATTCAAAAGCAAATCATGATTAAACAATGCAGCAGATTGCATGAGGCCATACAATAACGTTAGTTGGGGGGTTATGTAGAGTCTCACAAATGTCTTCAAAATATCATCCACTTTCACCTTTATTGCTACCATTTCACTCACATGTCACAACTCCATTGCCATATAATCCTTCATTAGCCTCCATTTTCATAATTATATGGGTTACCTTTGCGTTTTCCAAAAGTTAATGATTTCTAGTATTATAAGTGAATTAAATGGTTAAAAATTAGAAAAATTACATATACTTGCTAATATTTAAAAGTCTCTTGAGTTTCATGACATGTGTAGGTCATTTGGAAGCTTCCAAGGCACCCTTATGTGGCCTCCAATACTCAAATTCGAATTATCTTCAAGATATGGAAGAAGATTTGGATAAAGGTCAAAGAGGATATGTATCTCATCATTACATATTTGAGTTGTAGCTCTATGAGATTTTCTAGGGATATAGGGGGAGAATAATGGACCTCCATTAATGAGGTAGCTTCTTATGTTTTTGTATAAATATGAGAGCCTTCTCCTTTGAAAGACATGTGAAAAGTTGGGGAAATGCTCATGTTTTGAATATAGAATTTAGATTTGGCACACCATGCTCATGAGTGATGTTCACTTTGATTTGGTTATGCTTGCATTTGGAGCCTCTCAACTTTCCATCCCTCATTATTTTGGATTGGCCACCTATAATGTGTGAGATTTATTGTTTTTCATAGATTAATATTTATTATTTTTCATAGATTAAAATTTATTTATTTCATATCTTTTCTTGTGTGAGAGTTTAAGGGTGATTGTTTTTATTTGCTTTCATATATAAAGGTTAAGAATGATTTTTTTGCTTTCATTTTATGTCATGTGGTTTTGATTATTCATTTCATAGGATTTTGATTTGATAATGCACACATGATCCCTTAGAGTAAATTTCATTTCATGCAATTTCATTTCTGAAAGAGTGGTATGCTTTTCAATTCCTGCAAGTGTGGTAGATTAAGATTTAAATTCCACACAATGTATGATAATTTCTTTTGAATTGATTGTTGAATTAAAATAGGTGAATTTGGTCACTCATTATTTGGTTTCATAGTTAGGTTGATCTAAATTGGAAGTTAATTTCTAGTATATATAGTGCACGCATGCTTCGCAAGTTTTACGAAACCCTTGGGTTGACAATTAAATGATAGGTAATTAATTTTCCTCAACAGTTCCTATAACATTTTTATCAATAGGTCTAGGAACTAGTTTTCATGTATCATTCTTTTTAATTTGGTCAAGTTCTTAATTCATTTCCTTAACCCAACATTCATATTTGATAGATTCATTAACATTTTGTGGTTCTATGGAGGACAGTAATGCTAGATAACTACAAGTTCATGCAAGAGTTCTTCTTGTTTGTACTCTAGACCCTTTTCCACCTAGAATTTGAGATTCTGGATGATTCTTTTGGACATACTTGGATGGAGTCTTTTCCCCGTCAGTTGTATCTTCTTCTGATGCTTCATTGGCTTCTTCCTCTATATTATTTTGATTTGATATAGGAAATCATTCACTATCTTCCTCATTGTCATCATCCTTTGTCTGTTACAGATTTATGCATGCTTCATCATTTACTACATCAATGCATTCAACAATTTTCCGAAGTCTCTTGTTATAACATTTGTATCATTTACTTCTTGATGAATAACCAAGAATAATTCCTTCATTTTCTCTGGGTTAAAACTTACCAAGTTTTTCATAAGTCTTTTTGACGAAACATTTGCTTCCAAAAACTATGAAGTGTTTTACAGTAGGAGGATTACCATATCAAAGTTCATATGGAGTTTGATCACTATTTACCCGAACATTAGCTTTGTTGAGAATAGTCACTAGTCTTTGCTGCATCAAGATAGCTTCTGCTGGAGGCTGATGGATTTTGTGATTGGGATGATTCTTTAGTATATCCAAGACATGTCTTTATAAGAGGAGAACACTGAACCTTGATAATTTCATTTAAATTTTCTGATCCTTTAGCAAATCTAAGATTAAGAGACTTTGCCTTCTTAAGTTCTTTTCTTAGACCCACAGCTTCACATTCTAGTTTTTCATTGTGATTTTCTCTTTCAGTGAGTTAATGTGTCAACATGTCTAGGATCATATTCTTTTCTTCCAAAGAGATTATGAGTTTAGTGATTTCTTCAAGAAAGTCTTCCTCTTGTAAGGCGTCCAAACAATTATCATTGTCATAAGCCATGAGTAGTTTATAATCTTGTTCAGTTTCATCTTCATCACTATTAGATAATCCATCACTATATTCATGAGTATAGTAACTTCTTCTATTAACAACCTATTTTCTATTGCCTTTTGCAGATTCCTTTCCATTTTCATGATTATCTTTATGAGGACATTTTGCAGCATAATGACCAACTCTACCACAAGCAAAGCATTTGAATGGTAGCTTACCTTTGAATCTTTCGGAACTCCATTGAAGCTTCTTGACAAAGTTTACCTCATCTTCTTCTTCTGAAATATATCCTGATTCATTGTGCTCTTCCTTTTCTTTTCACTTTGTTGAAGCTTTGAGAGCTTCTTCTCTCATATCTGATGCACCTCCTTTCCTCATTTCAAAGGCAGCTAGAATTCCATGAAGTTGAACAACAGTAATAGATTGAAGATCCTACTTTTCTTCTATGGCAGATACTTTTGACTCAAATTTAGAAGACAAATATCTAAAAAAATTCTCTACTAAAATAGCCTCCTTTATCTCTTCACCCAGATTCTTCGTACAATTAACAATCTCATCTACACGCAAAAAGTAACTAGCAATACTTTCATCACTATGCATCTTAAGGGTTTCATACTGAATTCTGAGAGTTTGGAGCTTAGTACATTTTACCTACGAGTCTCCTTCGTGGCTTTGATTAATTTTTTCCCATATCTCTTTGGCTGTCTTGAGTTGCATGACTTTGATGAATTCTGATTCTAACAGACTTCCCAATAAAGTATTGACTGCTTTAGCATTCATTTCGTATAACTTCGTACCTACTGTATTTGTAGGTATTGCTGCTAGAAATTGTATCCTCCTTCCACCATTTCCCAAGCATCAGCTCCAAGCAACTGAAGATAGGCTCTGGTTCTTATTTTCCAATATACCAAGTTGTTCCCATTGAAGATTGTAGGTCTGATAGCTCCCATGCCTTCGTGATTGTTCATCTTGAAAGATATCCCTTCAAGCGATCAAGCTTCTTCTGAAGGACCTGATCTGATACCAATTGTTGGAAATAATACTGAGAGGGGGGTTGAATTAGTATTTACAATTTAATAACTTTTCATTTCACAATCATATTTATATATGCTACTTCAGTGATATGAACCTATATGTGCACGCAACTGTGATTAACAAAACCAACATATACCTCGAGACTTATGATTTAATTAACTCAGCATTTGTTGATATTAATCAGTGCATCAATACTTTATTATATAGTAACTATGTGCAGTAATAACATAAGAAACCATCAAAATAAGCAACACATATGAACACCAATATTTAAGTTGGAAACCCAATGCGGGAGAAAAACCACCTGTTATTGTCGTCTCTGTCTTCCTTTTAATATAAAGAAAATTTGTTTACAATACTGGTGCATACTCATACCTGCAGAAGCATACAACCTTCTCTTGTTCTCCACCTTCTACTGGAAGGGAGCTACAACCCCCTAGCTCCAGTACTAGCTGATATGTTTACTAGTACGTAGGCATCGGCTTACAGAAAGCTACGACCTTCTCTCTTCCTCTTGGGACCACATTTCATAAATTTTCATAATGGATGATCCTGGTACAAAAAAGCACAATATGAAGGCCCCGTTTCATCAAATTTTCACACTAGACCCATCAGAAACTTTGAAGCTCAAACTCTATAATAATATCTGCATCAACCAACAATCAATCAATCTGAATAGTCAGATCATTGTCACCATAACATTGTGCTGAACCCAGAAACCTGCATCATTATCCAGAACCAGCTGCAACCTCAGAAATGAAACATCAAAATGCATACGCTACTTTAATGAACCCAACCTGCATGTATACGCTACTTCCTTTACCCAAACATGTGTATACCTCAAAACTACTGAAATATAAAACTTCTTAATCAAATATGTACCAACCAGTTATATTTTGAACATCTATTATCAAATTACAGAGATCTAGACAGTCAACAACAAAGATCACCCTTCTCACTTAATCAATCAATCAATCAATCAAACTCAATCTCCTTATGCATTCAGTTCTACTTTCAGATCTAAGAAGACATCATTGTCAAACAATAGTAAACCAACAACACTGATCAGATAGATCAGTCATTTCTGAATAATAGGTTTTTCTTTTGTATATGCTACTTGGAAGCTTCGAACCAATGTGTATACGCACCTTCACTAAGGTGAACAAGTGTATAGATCTATAAATCAAACTTACAACTTCGTTGCTACTCCAGACTTTAGACATACTGAGATCGGGACATTTAAAGAATAAACATGTGTAAGCAATCAGATCTAGCCCAACTAATATTAGATCATTCAATGATAAGTCATTTCAGGTCTCATGATCCTGATCCAATGTTGAATTCAAGGTGCACAAAATATTTCAGATCATGTCATAATCATAGTCCCTGCAACATAAAATATACTTCAAATAGAAGTATTCCTAAGAAACCCTTTTACTTGCACACCTGGCCCTTTGATATTCTCCTCCTTATATAGTTTTTGGCCTTTCTCGATACCTCGAACCAAAACAAACTTAGAACCTGTGGTATTCTTGGATGGGATCAAATATTCATTACCCTGCTCAATTTTATGGGCTAATACCATGGTATTGACCCTTGGTATTCTTTAATCTTGAATTTCCTTGATTTTCCAACCTATACGTGCTTTTCCTCTTGTGAAAGTGCATGCATACGTATATGCTCTTTTTTCTTTGTTAACCTGCACGTATACACTTCTTTGTCAAAGTGAACCTTTTCATATAGCTTACAACATCCTTTTCCTTCAACTTCTTGATTCTAATCAATAGACCTTTGTTCCAACTTCCTGTTCTTCTGTACCAATGTCCTGTTACCTCTGAATTTACCTGTTACAATGTGAGGTTCCTTTTATCAAATATGAACTGGCCTGTGAGTGAGTTTCCATCAAGGACAACACTTCTATCATGATGCCAACATGTGCAAATGAAATCCCTTATGTAAACCACTTCGAAAGTTTTAGGTACAGAGAACAGTGCTTTATTCCTAAAGTGCTTATAAAAATCTTTATACCTAGCGGCAAAAGTAAATGAATTGGACTCTCGTGAACCGCAATATGAAATATGCATCTATAAATAAAATCAAGAAACTACATCTAGAAGTTGGCTTATATCATGATAACATATCTAACAATTCTAGACATTTAATCACTAGTAAATAGGAAAATGAATATTCCAAGATTTAAGTAGGCTCACAAAATGTAAAAGCATAGATCCTAATTTTTTATCTGTCAACTGTTTTTCAGATTTTCTTCTTATTAAAGAATTTTTTTTATCTTTTCCTAGATGCAAACTTACATAGGAGTAGCTATAATATCTAGTTTGACATGTTGACTGAATATCTCTTTCTCAATTTCCATGGCTTCTCCTTATAATTGTGCAACTAGGGTAGAGTTTTTTTTACTAAGATTAATAAAGGTAGTTAGCCATTTCCTAATTTATTGTGTACCAAAATTAGATATGTTATCAAAATTTATAGCCTTTGAATTTTTTAGCTTATCCAATTCAATTGTCAATATTTCTCTCAAAATTAATCCAGATTCGCATGTGATATGTGGACCATTCAGATTGTACACAATATGCATAGCCTTGACTTAGGAATTTTCTCTTAAATTCTCTATGTTTTCACATTCATAAATAATGTTCTCCGGTATTTTGATTCTCTAAGACCATGCAACTTTGATTTGCTTCATCCAATTAGCATTTGGAAGTTCCTATCATTTTTTCTCCAGATCAAAAAGTAAATCAAGTCTTTTGCTAAAATAAAATAAGTAATTGTTCACGAAATACATGTCTCCTTTGAGATCACGTTGAATGCATTCGACAAACGACTTATTTATTTGTACTAAAAGCAACAAATAAAAAGCTACTTTCCATGCATTTTTAATTCTTTGCAATCTTTCGTATATAGTACCGATAATATGTTTTCACCTCATTAAGGAGATTAATTGGTTTATAAAATCTATCTAATGTGTCAGGGGTAAAAAATGATAACAGTGTTATTTGTATTTCCAATCGAGTCATGAACAAAGGAACCACATTTAGAGTATCTCCTCGGTCCTTTATTCTTGTTTTTAGTCTCAATTTGTTTGATTATTGTTGGTTAATAGACTATGGGAGCATGTTACTAATAGCTTGATGTAGTTTCATGACTGATGTGGTTGCAACTCCAGACAGATCAACATGCATTTTTGTTTTTTCAAAAAAGAAAAGTTACGAAGCTTTACTTTCTTAAATTTCGATTTTTTACTTCCCTTTTCGTACTTTTCATTTTGAAATGTGACATAATGGCCATTAAAAGTGATAAATTCTTCAACGTTTTGTTGCATTTTTTATGATCTTTTGCAAAATAACCACTAACCTAGAATAAGGCAACACAATCCTATAAACTTCTATGTTTATAGCTCCTTCAACACCTCTTGTTTTCACAGGACTTTTGGAATTGGTTGATTCACTAGTATACAATCTTCCTAAAATTAATATCCAATCAAGTGCTTTGTCATTTTCACTACCTAATAGATTATCGTGAATCGGTTTCGTATTTGTAGTATATTTTGTCTTTTTTTAACTCGAGTATGAACTTGTATTAGTATCGTTTGTGCAATGTACATATTTCTCTACAAAAGTACTGATACTTGATTCTCTAGTGATTTAATCAACATCTATGACTATCCCTTAATTTTTTGTTGATGCATTTTGACTTTCCTTTCTCTACTCTCTTACTTTTGGAAATAAGTTCCCATACCTAATAGTTTCCAAGTGTGCACCAAATATACCCTCCTTATCAAAGGCCTCAATGGCTTTAGCGTTACTTAAGTTAAAATAATGAAAAGTCTCTACGATCTCTGTAACATGAGTTGTGTTCTTCACTGTGATTTCTCAAACAGTAAATGGAAAAGAAATGAATTGTCCTATATTTTTTCTTTCAAATATAACCAGTCACAATATTTCCTATAGACTTCAATAAAAAAAATACCTACCTATAACAAATTTTGGCAACAACAACAACTTACCTTGAAATCCATAATTTCAAATTAGTGTATTACTTTCTCTTTCTTCATGCATACCTTTGCCCCATATGAAAACCTATGTATGTGCAAATATTCAATGAGGCTCTTGTCTAGTTATCATTCAATTGACTTGTTTTACAAAGACATATTGAATTAGGAAAGCGTTTAAAGAATCATTATGCTTCCACAATATAAGATACCAGACTCCTGCATTGGTTCTTGATTCACATTGAATGTAGGATTATACAAAAAACCATGAAATACATGGTTGGAAACTAAAGCTACTATGAGATATGCCATCATGAAGATCCTATTCGTCTTGCATAAATATGTCATCATCCTAGTTGAATATACAATATTTTTTGTATGTGGGATAAAGCATATAGAGAATGCGTTTGGGGAACATTTGTTGTAGTTTCTAGACCCTTGACCCGAGCACAAAGCCAACAAAATTCCCTAAATGGTTGTTTACGCAAAGAAATATCTAGGATAGAAATATCGAAAGGAGATTGGAAACTTGGCGAAAATAATTCACCACCAACATTAGCCTCACCTTCTTCTAATGTCAAGAAAAAATTTTCTTCACACAATTTCAAGTGCATATTATGTTTCGGTAACTTGAAATCGATCTGAATGTATTCACATTCAGAGGAATCCTTTTCATTGGTAGCACAATTTTTATTCTTCTTGAATAAATAAAAATTGCACACAAATGAACAATTTCCTTGAAATCAGAGACTTTTGGAACACATGCAACATTTGTTAATCTACTACTCCAAATATTGTTGTTGTTCTCCCCTTCCATTAGCTGATTCACACAATGCTCATATGTAATCAACCAATGAAATTTCTCATCGATACAAGTAAGTATGTCAATCGTATCAATTCAAATAGCTTCTATGATTGCTCTGCTAGCCATGTTCATGGTGTAGTTGAAAACACTTTCTCAATCAATAATGCTCTCGTTGTTGCTTAACTGAACAAATTTGTAGTTTTGTATATAATCACCAGTTGTTGATATTAAAATCGTGAAATAAACTCTTACTATTTCTAGTGTGAAATTTGTTATACAAGAAATTTCTCAATAAATAGCATTTGAATATGGCAAAGCTTATGTTTACGGAAACTAGTGCAATAAATCTGGAAATTCCAAAACCATCTTATCCATTTATTATGCATCTTGCTTCTGTGTTGCTTTGAATTATTTGTGATAATGACAATAAGATTATATGATGTCTATAATAATTCTCATTGCAAAGTAAATGCTTATTTATGCCTATTATGAATTGATTTGGTTACATTGCTAGTCCCTACTACTCTGTCATTGTTGATGTTTTACGAAAAGTTCTCTTCTGTGGACAGAAGTGAATCCCATAGATCTAGTAGTTTGATCTAGAAAAAACATAAACAAAACACTTTTGCTTTCATTATATATATTACAATATGTATGAAGGACTTACCTTAGGTCCAATGCAAGTTCTCATCTTCTCCCTGCTTGTGAACTTTAGCTCCAACTCCAAACACTATAAATGGAATCTGGAAAAAAATTATAACAAGCAAGAGAACTACAAGATACACATAGCATAGACTAATATCTCCAATCAATGAGTCAATAAGGCATTGATATATGTATGCCTCAAATAAACACTAGTATAGGAAAACATATCTTTTTGTATTAATGAAATGTAGGAGAAGACTACAACCCTTTTGTAGATCTTGACCATGTAGATGTCTCCCACCTAATTTATCCTTCCTGAACCACAAAGAAAGCCTTCAATCACAAATCAAGAATGGTAGAGGATCCTTAGGTAAAAAGCAACAACATTAGGGCATAGATAAGAGTCTCCAAAAACAAAACCAGACTCCATGGGAGGCAATGAATTTATATGGTACTCTAGGATTTACCAATCTAGGACTTAGATCCACATGTGACGGAGAATAAGCTATAAGGATAAGAGATAAGACCTCTAGAGTAGGAACTAGAGATCTAAATCAATAATAAATGATTAAAAACACATTAGAAGTTTTTGGAAAGAGAATATTCGTAATCATTTTTTATTTTTCCCGAAATTATAAAACCATCACACTTGTAGTGAAGGCAACATGCGTTGGTTAGTGAAGTTTCTTAGTTATGTAACAAGAAATCAGTGCAGGATGCTAGAAGAGAAAGTGCAATGCATCCAAAAATGAGGTTTTTAAGTTATTAAACCCATAATTATTGGAATTTTTGGAGAGATAATTCTTAAGGCTTTGCAAAAGGATTATTGCAAGGTGTAAAGGATGTTGATTGATCTAGTTTCCAGTCCATTTCAGCAGATGTGAAAAAATGACTTGTAACAGATTGCCCACTAAGGTACAAATTCAGAAGCAGTGGCTGAGGACTGAAGTTATTTAATTTGTGACAAGTTTGGATCAAGAAAAGGTTGGTTGAGATCATCATCTGTTACAACACATAATCATCATGATGTCATTATTGAGGTAGGCATACCCATACTTAGCCCATAAGCCAATATTACATGTATAATGATAAAAAAGTCTTGTCTACTGCTGATGGATGGTGGACCCTTGCTTGGATGACTTTTTGAATTATCACAACCATCATACTTTGGGATCTCATATGACTCCTAAAATTATAGCCCAGATGGATGTAACTAGATTTAGGGTCTTCTACCTCTTCACTCAATAGTACGAGTCTAACCATGCGAATAAATTTGTTGGAGACGAACATGGTAGACACCATTTGATTACTGACTAATGATGTAAGTCATTAATAGATGCAAGAGAAACCACCGATAATGATAATGGCCCTCAAGGTAATATAGTACAATCGATGAGGTGTGAATGACTGAACTGAAGTTGGACACCACACAGAATCGTTCAGTCAAAGGCTAATAATGAAAACCTATTGCTGAAAGCAAGGAAAATTTCCATTGAGGTATGCAAGCTCTAAGGCACTGAAAGGAGTTTCTAAATAAACTTCCTAGATAATGAGTTGGCTGATAGGAAGCAACCCATCATAGGAGGGCCTCGATGTATCCTCCATCAACAACATGAAATAGGTTTCATTATTTGAGATGGAATGTAGTGATGTAAATCTGGTTCAGGAGAGGAAGACATGAAGTAAGGCTTAAGGTGTTGTAGCAGATGTCAACTAAGGGATTTCTCTTATCAGCGACACTTAATGGAGTTGGCAGGATTGATTCAAAACTGATTAAGGAGGCTTTTAATAAGGTGTGATCAACCAAAGAGGTAAGCATATTTCCCAACCCAAAACAATCACGAAGATGAAGTGAAAGAGTGTCATGTTCATGAGTGACTCATTGCCATTAATAGGTATGATGCCATGTTTTCCTAATTTCCCAACCATTTACGAACAATACCTTTTTTATTTTTGACAAGCTTGAGGAGCATAACATGTACTTGATCTATAAGTTTATCCTTCGGATGAATCCTTCTGATTATTTTTAATGAACCCTGAGAAGGAGTGGTTCGGTCTTGTCATGTTTGACGAGTCCAACACTGTTAAACAATTTTACGAGTCTAGCGAAGGTGTAACTCGAATTCTTTTTCATGTTTAGAGAGTTTGAAAAATAGGTGAAAAAGAAAACTCGAAAGGTTCCTTTTCATAAATTTAGTCTCTTGAGTTTGAAAAGGCATAAAATGATACTCAGGAGAACCTTTTAGTCATGTTTAACTAAAGTATTTTTTTTCATAAATAGTCCATCCCAGTCCAAAAAAGGGTTAAACTTATACCGGGAAAATGTCTTTTAATTTACTTTAACGAGTACAAAAAGACAAGTGCTTGATGATCTTTTTATGTTTTGGGAGTCTGAAAGGAGCTCAAAGGGAACTCCAGGGGGTTACTTTTTCGTAAATTTACTGAGCCCAAAAAAGTAATAAAAGTATACCCATTCATCAAAATGACTTGTATTTGACTCATAATTTGCATTACATCCTTTAATTACCATTTAACCTTATCATAACACCATAAAATGATTAAAAAGACATGATGTATGGAAAAATTAGGCCAAAACATTTAAAAGTATTAAAATATATTAAAATAATAAATTATTTTGAGCATAAAAAGGGAAAATGTAATATCATTTTTTACCATTTTCATTTTTACCATTGTAAGTGAGCTATGAGTGGTTTTTTACCTTTGATATTTAGCATTTTATTGCATCCAATCCGAGGAACATTTCGAGTGTTGTTAGTTCTAGGTAGGTGATTTATCCCTTCTCATCAATTTCATGCTTTCCATTTTCTGTTTCATGACTTTTTAGGAATATTTTTTTATGCTTTTAGGACTTAGAATGCGCATTAGTCCCATTTGACCCTCTTTATATCACAAGATGCGATGGGTTAGTGATATTTACATTGGCCAGTGTGAACCAACACACTTTCCAAGGAAGGAAAATGCCATGTCTCACTCTGTTTAGTAAATATAGTGCAATGGGCACAATCATGGTCCAAGAAAATTGATTTTTAGCTAAAATTCTCCAAATTTCTTCATGTGACTGATTCTAAGTTTTTTTTATTGCCATTTACAGGTGTTTCACTGCAATGAAAATTGGTTTTAATCTAGTGAGAAAGAGAGGATAAAGCTCAGGATGTGGCTACTCGAAATGACCCAGCAATGGTTCAGGCTTTGAGAAATTGTGAGCTTCTCAAGTTCTTCCTGATTCCAGGCATGAGGGCCCAGATAGAGTTACTAGAGTACTTGGTCAAATCCTAGGATACACATGGATGATTTTTCAGAATTGGAGAACATATGGTCATGATAGATGTCGAGGACATCTACTTCTTGACAAGGTTTTCATGTAGAGGGGCTTCTATCTCATTATCTGGTATGAGGAGAGGTGGTGCGACAGTAAAACTCTATATAATTAATGATGGGAAAATAGAAATAAAGGATATCATATAGCTTCCCCTTAGGACACTCCTATTCACTATCACTTGGTTGGATGGTAGTGTTCCATTTCATTTGGTCACCAACTCCCAACTATAGTATGCTTTGGAGTACTTCGATCCTATAATATTCAATTGTTATAAAGGATTTTTGGTAAAATAGAAAGAACAAATGAATCAAGAAAATATATGATGATTGAAGAACTTCAAATATGGTTCTATGATTGTATCATTTTCCTTAGAAAGGATACCAATACTTCATCCTCAGTGGATATCTTGTGATTTTCTGGGACCTAGAGTGCCTCATATGAGGCAATGGGTAGATCTGATGTCTCATCATGGGAGAGCACCTATGATGAGTTTTACTGATACTTTATTGAGGATTACCCATATGATGGAGTTGACTTCTATAGAGACCTAGACCTTCCTTGCCCAAAGGCGAGCGATGGGGTGATGTAGGTAAAAACAATGTCAATTAAGATTTTTTGGTTTTTGTTTTTTATATTTTTTTTAGTTTTTATGTATCTGAGAATAAATATCGATTTCACATGTCGATATAGGTATTGTGTGACTAGTAGGTATGTCACATATTCAACAATAGGCACAACCACAACTTTTACATGTTGGAGCTGTGACAGGAGTAGAAGAAGAGATGATCGATCCTAGCATAGTTGTGACACTTGCTGAGTTTGATCACTATGTCGTGGATTTGGCCTATAGTGTGTCGAACACATGGATTAATGAAGTCCCTATCCATCCTAGGCGGTACACCATAGGAGTTCCAATTCGGACTAGTTGCTTACCATGTAAATTTTCCTGCATGATCATATGTTATCATGAACATCATCACGATTAGTCACCTAGGAGGATTTTGAGCCATATTTTGTCTACATGTATTTTTTATATTATAGGTCATGTGGCCATATGTGTCAGACACGATTTTCGTAAAACCAAACACTATATACATTTATATATATATGAATATCTTCTACTTTCATTCTACTCTCTTGCACAATGTATGATGATAGTTTGTGTATTTACATATGTTGCAAATGTTTTTCTAATACATAATTGGATAATGTATTTGTTAATGTATTAAGACTCCTAGGAACACGTCAATAATGGATGTAATCAAAATTTCACTCTACGAGGTGAACCGTTAAAAACACGTGTAATAAAGTTGGACTTTTAACTGAATAGATGTTATTTAAATATTGTACCACAGTTGTGAATCAATCATGATAACTAAATGGTGAATTCCATGTGAAATAGAATCAAATAATAATTTGGTCATTGCACTATACTCAAAAATGTTATTAGTCGAGAAACCAATACAAATTCCTTGTAGACTCACTAACTCGTCGTCGGGAGCATAGATCTTCCACACTACAGAGGAAATGATATGAGTACTATGACTATCACCATCAACATAACCAACATATAGATGAGGGAACACCGACATATGCAAACCAAATGAAACTCAAGATGTGCAAAGGTGGTAGAAAACTCTAGAAAACCACATTGGAAACACACTAGCAAACCTATATAGTATATACAGAGTGACTATGCAGAAGAAATATTAAGTATAGAATTTAGCAGGTCAACCCATTTTAGGGTTGCACCAAGGGAATTCCATCAAATTCAACTATTTCATAGGCCCCTTTTTCTAGTACATGTTTAACTATATATGGACCTAACCATAATTGTTCAATCTTCCCAACAAATTTGTCATCTTCCTAGTTGTATAAAAGGACTAGGTCACTTTCCAATAAGGCACAAGGTTTAACATTATAATCACATTGTGATTTGACATGTATTTTGTGAGCCCCATTTTCCATTGTGGCATCACATCGGGTCTGATCTAGGAGAGTTATATGCAAAAAATGTTCTTCTTATACGAAATTTGTTGGAAGAAGCCCATTGGATAACTTTAAGGATGGAATTTCACACTCAATCAGGAGAATCGCTTCCAGACCATACACCAACTGAAAGGGTGTGAATCTAGTCGTAGTTTAGACAAATGTTTGGTATTCCCACAAAGTGGAAAAAAGAATGATATTCTAATTCGTCTTATGAACCCCTACCATGTGGTGGAGCATAATTTTCAAAACCATATTAATTGCTTCTACTTTCCTATCAGCTTGTGGGTAATAGGGGATCAAGCTATCACGCTGAAGGCTGAACTCGGCAGTAAGTTCAAACATCATGTAATTTTGAAAATGTTTACCATGATCTGTAATGATGGCTTGAGGAACACCAAATCTGGAAATAACGTGGTTGAAAAGGAACAATGCAACAATTTTGTCGTTTTTGTCGAATGTATGCATCGCTTTAGCCCATTTCCTAAAGTATTCTAAATCAACAATAATGTAGCCATGCCCCCCGGATGAATGAGGGTTACAGGGCATGAAGTCAATGCCCAATTTGGAAAAAGGTCCAATGAAAATAACTGGATGCATAGGAGCAGGTGGAGCTTCGGCTATCCTATTATAAATATGACATGCATGACATTTTTAGACTACCATAATACAATCAAGAAACATGGTCGGTCAAAAATAACCAACACGTAAAACATTTTGGGTGCTCGCATAGCCAAACATGTGTTCATCACATGCTCTAACATGACAGTCATTCAAATCTTTATCGGCCTCCTCATGAGTAAGACAACGTTGAAATATTGAATCAAGACAATGACAATAAAGAGTGTCACCAAATATGATGTATTGGCAAGCTTGGTATCAGATTCAAAATTGATCAAAATGAGTGGTATCGGGCCAGAAATTTTGGATATTGAGATAAATGATGATATCTCCATACCATGGATCAGAAGAGTTAATCATAAACAAAGTTTCATCTATAATAGAATCATCAATTATTGATTCTAACTTAGAGGAGGAAAGGTCACAAATCAGTTTGGTGAAGACTAAAGATTTCTCATATTTGGATTTGACGAATTCTAAATCAAACCCTTGGAGGGTAACTATCCATTTCAAGTATTCCCCCCCAAAAAATTGATGTGACAAAATATAAGTCATCGGGTTGCAGTAAAAAACTACAATAGTCTTAAGAAGTAGGATATGGAGAAATCCTTGGACAGCTTGTGCAGCTGCCAATGCTAACTTTTTGATGTGTGAGTACTTGTCTTCAGTATCAGTCAAGTTTTGGCTCTATTAATATATGGGGTGTTCATCTCTTAAGTCGTGTTCTTGTACCAACACCATTGTGATGGTGGTAACTACCGCAGATTAATAGAGGAAGTAGTCTCATTGATAATCAAGGGGATATAGTAAATATTCTTGAGCTAACACATTTTTCAAAGCATCGAAATCTTTTTGAGCAGTGTGATCACAATGGAAGGGAACCCCTTTTTTTAGTAAGAAAGTAAACTCGTTTGTAAGTTATACGTAGTTAAAGATGAATATTAATAGAAATTAGCCTTCCCTTGAAGGCGTTGTAACTGAATGAGTGAAGAGGGAGAAGGAAAGTCAATGATTTCTTGAACTTTCAGAGGATCAATATGGATCCCATTCTTGTACATTACAAATCCTAGAAGTTGACCAGATTGGACACAAAATACACATTTGTGCGAATTTAAATTGATGTTATAATGCTGACAACATAGAAATATCACTCTGAGATGCATTGGATGATCTTCATGATGTTTAAAGCGGGAAGGAAAATCATCCAAATAAGTTTGCACTATATGCTTGATATCATGGAAAGCATAGTTCATTTCCCTTTGGAATTTTTTGCCAACATTCTTCAAACTGAAAGGAATTTTGTTGTAGGAAAATGTACCCCATGGAAAAATGAACACAGTTTTATGCTAGTTAGATGGTAGGATGTTAATTTGATTTTAACCGAAGAATCCATCCATAAATGGAAAACAAAAATATTTTGGCACAATCATCAACTACTTGGTTGATGAAAGGGGTTGGATAGTTGTCCCTAGGACAAACATCATTAACATCCCTATAATAGACTTAGAATCTTATTGTATCCTATTTCTTCATAACAGGAACAATATTTGAAATCTAATTTGTTAAAGGAAGAAGATAGATAAAACGACCACGCATAATTTTTTTCAACTTTGAATTTTATGGCAGCAACTTTCTTCGGGTGAAAGGACATAAACGTTGTTGAACAAGTTTAAATTTTGAATAGGTTTTAATCTCGTGCACCACAAATCTTGGAGCTATGCCTGAGATCTCTTCGTATTTCCAAGAAAATATGTCACAAAATTCTTAGAAAAGGTCCTTTTAAATCTTAATCTCGATGGGAGAGCAATATGCATCGATATGGACATTTTCAATAACTCCGGGTTTGATAGAAATATCGAGGAGTATGGTCTCTTCAATATTTGTTAAATTATTCTTAGAATTCACCTCATGAATAGATATAGAACCTCAAAGTGTCTCAGTAACATTGGGTGAATAAAAGTCTTCAAATTTTTTCTCAAGAATTTCAGGAAAATAGGATCGGTGATCATTATCATTACATGGTGTTTCATCTAACATCATGATCCCATGATTTTTTTGTTGGTGGAAAATGTGTCATCGAAAGGGTTGGAATTAGAACTTAAATCATGGGAATAATCAACCAAGTTTACTAAGGTATCAATATCATAATTTTCCAAATAGCCCAAGTAAATGGCTTCATACTTGAGCTTTATGGGATTTAGTGGTATATGGCTTCCAAACGAGTCAATGTTAGAGTTGTCAGGTACTATCTAGGGATCCGATGGAAAGTACATTATGAAATCATATTGATTAAGGAAACCAGATTATGAATGTCAAGAGGAGGGAGAATATAAGTTCCGATTAAGGATGAATCTTTAAGTAATCCTATTCCACCATGTTGATAAGGATGTGGGGATTCAACCATAAGTGGAATACTTCCAATAGTTTGAGAATCAGTGGAAAAAAATGAAAGTTGATCTATGGCTAAAATCCCCCCCTTTCGAGGGAAAGAAATCATCCTAAAATAGGTTGATACCATGGCTACCATCACATAAATCCATGTTCAACCCAGTAAGAGGTTATAATATAAAGGTCCGTCAATGACTTAGACCTCTACCGAGACTATTTTTCCAGCTAATTCCACTTGCAATGAATTCAAGATCTCGTAAGGTTTAAATCCTCTTCCATCAAAATCCTTAATGGTTTTCAGTGGCTGATTAAGCCATGGAGAACCAATAACTTTCCAACATGAAAGTGACATGATGCAAGTCGAAGCACCTTCATCGATGATGGCATGGTGGATAGTTCTAATTCAAATGTTAAGTTGAATCATGAATGCTAGTTAGGGTGGAAGTTTAGGAGTATGGTTCTCATGATTAAATACAACAATATTCAAATCCGAAGATTTATTTTCAGCAGGACAACTCTACAACACCTCGAGAGATGACATAGTGGAAAGCGTTTGAGCTAAATCCTCATCTATGTTGTAGTTTTATGTAGCTCTTGCATGAGGATTAAATGCTAACTTAAGAATCATTCCTTTAGGAGGTTTGATATTCAATTTGGTGGCTGGTTTCTTTATATAGATAAGACTAGAAGTAGGTCTAGTAGATCTAGAAGGTTGATCATTATCCTTTGCCTTCGAAGGATTCAAGTTTCCATAGTCCTTATTCCTTGTTGCCACCAAGATATCATCCTTATTTTTGGTAGTCATTAACATCATTACCTAGGAAGAGGAGGATGGATTTTTGTGCAACTACATTTGTCTCCTAGTTTGGGAAAGGATCTATCAAAATGAAAGGTGTAGTGGATGTAGCTTTCAAAAGTCTATTGATCTTTGCACGATGTGAGTAGTCTTTCGTGAAATTTTCATTATTATAGATAATACATGGGTAACGAGGCTTTCGCTTCTCATTAGGAGACTGATTCTTCTGCTTTTCCTATGGAGGATTCTCTTGCTTATTCTTTCCTTTACCATTTTTCTTATTTCCATATTGTCGATATTTTCTTTTATTGGATTGAACAACATTTATCTCAGAAGTACCCACAAGAGCAGGATTGGGAGGGTTTTGATTAGTCACAGTGGGAGTATATTTTGAATAAGTTTGATTAGAATATTTTCTCATTGATTGTTGAGTAACAAAACCAACCATGCCATCAGTAACATGTGATTCCTTAGAGGGAGCAAGTGGAATAATATGTTGGGGTCATAGAGCATTGGGTATCTTGTCATAAAGTGTGCTATATTGAGTATAAATCAAATCTAGATATTGAGCACGAGCAATGACTTACTCTTCAGTAACAACTCTGGCCTTGGTAACATCTTTAGTTATAGTAGATAGGAGGGATTTGATGAACAATTCTGCTAGTAACTAATCAAGAATGTAAGTTTTGACCAAACAACGGCAATGCCTCCACTCATGTATATGATCAAATATATTGGTGGAGGAAGACTATTTATTCGAAAGTTCAGTTCCAGTTTCATAATGAATAGGTAATTGGTAATGGGTTAGAAATGTATTTTCCAAGGAATTAAAGTTATTGAATAGAGTTCGTGGTAACTCAACATACCATTAAGTTGTCGTATTGGTAAGAGTTCTTTGGAAAATCCATAAATGAATAGAATCATCATTTAAGGAGTTGGATGAACACCATAAATGATAGGTAATAACATGAGTGGATGGATCTTCTCTAGGATTTCAGTCAAATTTCAAAATGTCACTTAGTAATTTGGTAGGAATTGTCGAAAACCAAGGAGAATGGAAAATCAGATCATTCATTAGTTAGGATAAATCTGGTAACTCAAGTGTTGCAAAAAATGGAATTTTCCTATTAAAGTTCATCTATCGAGGTTGAACTTGGGGATAAAGGTTAACTGATGGTGGAGGATATCATGGGTATGATGAAATGGGTTGAGAAATTGGTATTTTCATTCTAGGATAAGAGGATTTTCATAACTAGGATAATCATAACCAGGTTGTCCAGTGCCATGGAAACCTTGGTAATGTTGGAATATCTAAGTTTGAATCTATTGGCCTTGATAATTTATTTGTGGAATTGTCATGCGGAAAGAGTTATTTTTGTGGACAAACCTAACCTCCCTAGGAGTCTAAGACTCTCTAGTGACAAACAAGACAAACAAGAGCAATCCTTCTCTAAACATACATTATTATATGAGAAATCAAGTGTTGTTCGATCCTACCTCAAATCCAACGCTTGTTGTAGCAGTCCAGCCTTGCTGATCCAGATCAGCTCCTCCTTCACTTTAAGACCTACATACACTAACAGTCAAACGATTACATAACACCTGAATATTTCATAAAACAAAGCACATTCATCATATAGACCAAGGAGTACATG
>APFE030198890.1:1877-22159 GCA_000404065.3 Pinus taeda | reverse complement strand
CCTCCTCCTTCAAAGCATCACACCTATTCTTAAAGCAATTATAAGGCTCATAAATGGAGGAAACCAAGTCAATAGGACTAATATGTAAGGAGGTATGCTTGCATATACTAAAGTTATAGGTGTTCCTACATGATCTTATGTATCTCGTAATGTCTAAGTAAACAATCACCACCTTTTGTATGATGGAATAGATGGAAAAATAAAGGTGGGTTCATATACAGAGGGGAAGCCTCCATAATTGAAATGAGTGTAGCTCATTTAGCATGGGGGGTAGAGTGCCCAACAAATGAGACTATGCATGGAGTAAGGTACACTTGTGACTGCAATTTGATCTGCTTTGTTCATGGCAGAGGTTAGAGATGATGGTATTTGGTGCATGAGAGTCCAGATAAGGACAATCCATCTTGCACTTAGCTATCAGGAGCCACTAAGCATCAATTATGGAAAGTACAAGGAGGTTGATAACATATTATGATATTTCTTGGTCCAAGGATGTAGATAGAGTGTGGCTTGATGTTTATATAGTTGGTTGTTACATCCAACATACTCGATTCTTGAGGGAAATTTCTAACTTTTACAAACACACAATTATTCGAGAAAAATAACGTATAAAACATGAAAACCAATTTCAATCTAGGGATGGAAGTGACACTACATGTAGGAAGGGTAGTAGTCTTAATATGGAAATTGGTCAACTTAGAGTGCATGAATTCTAGGTCATTGAGAACTTCGAGGAGAAGTATTAGGTTAACAATAATTTTCATCTTTGTCTTGATTTTTTCATCACTATTGGATATTCTATTATCAATGTTCTTTAGAAATTTTGGTATTATTATAGTATGGTTTTATTTTCTTTCCCTAAAAATTTTAATCCTTGGAGGATTTTATTGTATGGTTTATTGAATTTGACTATAGGTCTACATGCATTTACCTTTTCGTCATGGCCTCACTCTATGGGATCACGCCTCCTTGGTTTTAACCTTGTCTATTCTCTTGAGCTTTACTCTGCCTTTCATGGCCCCCCCCTCTGGTTTTATTGCTAGTCCTCCTTGAATATAGCTCTTTGTTTCTTTGGATTGTTGTTATCCACCACCCCTTGTGATACCCTTTTCAGGTTAGGCTACTTTGGGTTGCACGACCGCATGGCAAGCATCATCTTTCCTCCTAGAAACATGGAGGGGGAAGAGGGAAATGGGGTTCCTCCCTTGTCTCTAACTCTCCTCCTCTTTGATAGGTCTATCCCAATAAAAAACAACTACTCAAGAAATAATGGACAGGTACATAAACATCATTCCTGAAGTGGTTTAGAGAGAAATATCTGAAGTGGAAGACTAAGTCTAACATAGTAGAAGTTTTATCCATGACACACAAGTTGACAGAGAAACTAGTGAATGGATTCGTAATTTAGGCAACTCTACTAGAATACACTTCTCATCTTAGATGTAGATGATCAACCTTTACTAGCATATTAAAACTATCATTAGGATACCAATGCAAGCAAGGAAAATAACTAGGACAATAGGGTTGGAAAGATTTCAATTTTTTATAGATGGAAGTCAAACCTTTTAATAATACAAATAATCACAAATCCAATTTATGAAATGCAAGTAAATTGATAAATTTAGCCACGAACTTTCATTAAATGGCGATGACAAAGAATATTCTTTTTTATTAAATATTGAACATACACATTACATTTGCGAAAAAAAAACTCTAAAATCTGGGACCCTCTTTCCAATATAGACATGTCTAATGGTGTAATTAAAAAATATTGAATACGAAATGCGTTGTGGTTTTTCTTTTAGGTTTTTAGTTTGGTAGTATGGCTATGATTTATGGGATTAGTTTTTGATTTAAGACACTGTGATTAGAGGTTATTTGAGTCATTAAATTTTTTAGGAAAAATATAGAGAGGGGGGGAGGATGTGAATTAGTATTTTACACACTTTAGTTTTTCAATTTCTTATTCTGATTTATGTATGCTACTATAATTAAGGAAACAAGTATATGTACACGACTGTGATTAATGAAACCTTTGTATATCCAAATAACTAATTTATCATTGATTTCACAATCTGTTCATTTTTAATCAATGCATCATTACTTCATTATTCATCAATTAAATAGTGACCATGAGGAGTAAGAAGCAGATAGATCATCAACACCCAAGAAACATATCAACACATATGAACACCAAGATTTTAGGTGGAAAACCAATGTGGAAGAAAACCACCGTTATCTTCGTCTTTGTCTTCTTCTTTTATTATAAAGGAAAACTTCTTACAATATTTTACTAGTGCAGAATTTAACCAGTATGCAGACACCCACTTGTAGAAGGCTAGAACCTTCTCTCGTTTTCCAGCACCTACTCGAAGGGATCTATACCCCATTTCTGAAGACTGCTACCCTTAGCTCCTTGTGGACCACTTTTCAAAATGTTTCAAACTAGATCCACCTGTAAAACAATCATCAAAGCAACCTATAGGCCACCTGGACCCATAAACCCAAACAAACTAAAGCAATGAATCTCAGACACTGTCACATTGTAAATGAACTGAAATTTTGAAGTATCAAGACACTGAATGCAGAACCCAACTAGAAATAATAAATATCAATTTGTGTACACAATTGCGATGAATAAAACCCGCGTATATACACGATTTCTCTGTATAATACCTATGTACAATTTTCAGAATACTAAACATTGAAATCATTAATCATTGAATCATTCATAGACCATTTCACCACTTATAGATCATAGAATCAATCAAAAATTTATGAACCAATTATAGATCATATACTTATGTGCCATTAACCTTGAACAGTTCAACCAAGTCACTTCAACTATAATAAAGACATCATCAACATACAACAATAAGTAAACCAATCATCAACTATAAACATCTATTAGCAGACTAAACCCTAGTTTATATACGTGAACTTTATAAATAATATCTGCATATGTTCGCACTTACCATGTATAACACTCGCATACAGATCTCCACATATTGAAAAATTATTTCACATAATATATATGCGACCCTTCAAAGGTGGATTTGTGTATGTATGCGACTATGCCCAAACATACCTGCATATAGTTCTGAATTTTTTTTGCTGCAAACATAGTTTCACTTTCCACAACCTTGACTATTAATGCTATAGACTTTTGAATAAATTGTTTAGATCATAGCATCATAGTTTCATCAATATTAAACATTCACATCAAGTAAATCAACTAAGCATACATGTCAATATATTTCATATTTGAGTCTTCTCCTTGCTCCTTGGTGCACACCTGTTTCATATCAAATCATTCATAGAAAACACAAAACTTGCACACTTAACACTTTGATCTCCATCTCCTTATATAACTTTAGCCTTAGCCAATACCTCAGCCCAATCCCTTAGTAATGTCATTGGTATTCTTTGACGGGATCAAATAACCATTTTCACACTCATTACTATGGTACAATACCATGGTAAATACCCATGGTATTTAAGTTATCATGGTGCGGATTATGTGCGCGACTTTTCTTCACTGTAATCGCATATGTAAGCAAACTTTCTGCATGGGATATGCATATACATTCCTAAAATTTGTATTCAACATCCAACTATCTCTGATTTTTCATTTCTCTATTCATCACTTATGTAGCATATGTTCTAGCCTGCATAATCATCCTGTTATCATAATGTTGACATCTTTATCAAGTAGGTTCCCATCAAGGAAAACACATTAGCCATAATGCCAACAATCTCCCCCTTTGGAATTGATGGAAACCACTTTGATGTTTGGTCACCATCTGACCTTTTGTAAGCACCTGCAAACATACCTTCAAATACCAAGGCTTCTTATCAAGCATTCTTCTCCCAAACACCAAGCTTCTCCTGTTGGAAATAATACTGAGAGGGGGGGTGAATCAGTATTATCAAATCAGTAAAACTTTTTCATTTCCATGCTTAGATACATATACGCTACTTCAGTTAGGTGAACCCGCGTGTATACGCGACTGTGTCTAATGCAACTAGCATATATACAGAATACTTATGATTCAGATAATCCATTATATGTTAATCTTTAGATAAAGAATCAGAACTTCATTAACCATATGAACAGTAGACAGAAGCAATAAAACAGAACATATCATCACACACAAGAAGCACACATGAACACCATGGTATAAGGTGGAAACCCAATGTGGGTGAAAACCACCTGCTGCAAGTCGTCTCAATCTTCCTTAATAAGAAATTATTTTTACAATGGTTCTGTATTGGTGCAGACTTATACCAGTACACAGGCTTCTACCTGTAGAAGGCTACAACCTTCTCTCATTCTCTAGACTCTCCTGGAAGGGAGCTACAACCCCCTTTTCTCTTGTAATAGCTGATGTACTAGTACGTAGGTGCTGACCTACCGAAGGCTACAATCTTCTCTTTCTTCCTCCAGGTACCACGTTTCATCAATTTTTAGATTGGATACACTGAAGCACAACATATAATCTGAAGGCCACGTTTCATCCAATTTTCATACTGGACCCATCAATATCATTGAAGCACACAATCAATCAACACTTGTATTATCAATCTATGAATTACCCAATACTAAATCGCTGAAAAGCAGTCACCAGAACACAGAGCAGAACACTGAACTCTGCAACATCCTTCAGAACCAACTGTATCATCAAAAATCATGCATTAAATTGCATACGCTACTTGGAAGTGCCAAACCAGCGTGTATACGCAACTTTACCAAGGCGAACCAACATATATGACATTTATTTATAACTTTTCTGCACTTCCTGACTTTAAAAATACTTAGATCATTACATATACAAGGATAATATGTATGTTAGCATCCAGATCTAGTTCATCCGATCACATAAAGATAAGTCAATCTAATCTTGATTCATTATTGATCTCATCCATCAAAACTGAAGCTAAACATACTCTATCAATCTGAATATGCAGAATACTGATACCAGTAAACAATCATCAGAACTCATCAACAACCAGAACCACCTGTAAATTCAAACATCATAGCTCAAATGGTATACACTACTTAGACAAACCAAACCCGCATACATATGCTCTTTTACCAAAGCCAACCAGTGTACAGATCTTTAAATATTCAATCATAACTTGCAGTGATTTCAAACTTAAGTTATACCTAGTTCAGAACATTACATGCGTCAGTATACAGATCTAGAACAAGTATAATCAACCATATATAGATAGTTCATTTCAAACCCTTTGATCCCGATCTATCCTTAGATATTGTTCTCCATCAACCGGTGAGATCCCTCCTTAGCTTGCATCATAACCCATATCCTGCATACTGGATCTCATGCTATATTAGATATTCCAGTATTTTTCCTCCCATTGCCTAATGATCTTCTTCTCCTTTTATAGTCTTAAGCCTTGCTCAATACCATGGTCCAAAACCATAACAAACCAATACCATGGACCCAATACTAGGGATCAACACATCTGACGAGATACTACGGTCCAAAATCATAGGTTCAAATACCAAGGACTAGCTGCCATGGACCAAAAGTAGGTTCTCCAACATATACGCGCTTTTCCTTGCATGAAAGTGCGTGTATATGCATATGCGCCTTGGGAACGTCCAACCTGCGTGTATACGTGGCTTTGTTAAAGTGAACATGCGTATATATATTTTCTCTTCATTCTTGTAGTCTGATCATCAAATCCTTGCTGCTGACCTGTTGCACTATGATCTGTCATCTGTGTGATTTTCCATCAAGGACAACACTTGTCTCATAATGCCAACAATCTCTCCCTTTGGACTTGATGGCAAGGCTAACTTGTCATACTGAGAGCTGTCACCTGATTCCTTTGAGTTGTTCGACATCCCATGCATTTAGTCACATCTGATATCTGTTGTGTGGATTCATCTAGTTATAAATAAGTGAGATGTTCTTCTACGAGTGGGTTGCCATCAAGTACAACATATGCATCATAATGGCAACACAGATGAGATGTTAGCTGGGTTGGCGAATTCTCTTGAACATATCGGCGACACTGAAATGGATTGGTAGCGTTAACCCCAAAAATGGATGGTACGGAGGACCAATGGTGATATGACCAGTGAACGGAATAACTCAACATGACTCAATCATGGTGATGGAGTGAAAGTGTCATGTTCAAGAGCAACCTACTACCAATGAAGTTCTTAAAGTTTTCTTCCCAATTTTCCCCAGTCATTGCTGACCATTACCTCTTTATTTTTGTCAATCTTGAGGAGGATAACATATGCTTGTTCTATAATTTGCCCTTTGGGCAAACTTGTCGCCATGTTTTAACGAGCCTAGTGACAATGAAACTTGCTCTTGTCTGCATGGACAAGTTTGTCGCTATTGTTTTAACGAGTTTAATGACAAAGATAACTCGGTCCTTTTCAATTTTAGAGAGTCTAAAAAGAGACGGAAAGGCAACTCCAGTAGTCCTTTTTCATAGTATAATCCCTTAAGCCTGAAAAAGTATAAAATAATACGAAAGGGATGACTTTTTGATAGTTTTAACAAGCCGAACAAGACAAACGCTCGATCTTTTTGTGTAATGATCCGTCAGGTCCAAAAAGATTAAAATATAGAGGAGGTATGGTGTTTCCAATGACTTTAACGAGTTGGAGAGGCCAATTTCTCGGCAATATTTTCATATTTTACGAGTCAGATGAAAAGAGCTTAAAGGAGATTCGTTTCCGAGGAACGAGTGATATTTTCGGGTAGCAGCTGGTTCCAGGTAAGGTTTGGAACTTTTTCAATCATGGCAGTGTAAAGAAGGTGGCTAATAGAATCACTCTTCGCATCTGTTCCTCAAAATGGTAAACAATCAAGTGGAGGTAGATGATCGGATAAAAAGTGGAGGTGATGATAAGAACACGACCAAGGCTCAAAAGCTGATAGTAATGCGATCACAAAGGTTATTTACCGACAGTGGGTTCATTTTTTAATGAGCTTGAACTCCGGGGGAACATATTCTCATAACTAGGTTTATTTTTTAACGAGCTTGAACTTTGCGGAAACATTGCTCGTGATAATAGTCAAAGATGTTTGATTCACCATTAACACTATGTTCTCTTGACAGTCATACTACCTGTTCAATTGCTCCATCAAACTGATTAGAAACGTACATACATGCTTGAAAATGAGTAAAAAAACTAATATCTTACTTGAATTACGTGAGTAATAACATAAAAGTAGTTTTTACCTCTCATTTTACCATTTTATTCAAATTTGGGATTGTTGGAGCTTTGGAGGTGTTTTTCCCCCTCAATTTTCATCAGCTGATTCTGGGAGATTCTGTGAACGATTTTTGGCACCGTCTGGACCAGGTAGGAGCTAAACATGAGCTCTTCAATTACATTCTTTCCTTTTCTGATTTTGAGCATGTTTTCCTGCTTTTTTGAGCCTCTGGGGTTTGAACATTTTGTTCTCTCCCCATCACACCTAGTACACATCGAAAGGTGCGATGCATACTGAGTTGGCCATTGGCCAGTCAGTATGCATCCCACCTAGTACACAGCTAGGGTGCGATGGGCGCAAGGAGGAAAGTTTATGCACTGATTTTTGATGAAATTTTTGCCTGTTTTTGCCCAAATCAAGATCCTAATTCTTCTCTTGTTTGTTTTTCAGAGATTCATCGGAGCAAGATGGTCGTTACATGGCGTGAACGTGAGCATGAAGAGGAGGATATGATGGCCTTACATGATCCGGGTGCGATAACTGCATTGCAGAAATGTGGCTTGCTCAAGTTCTTCCGCATATCTAGCATGAGACAACAAATCAATTTGTTGAAATATTTTCTCGATGCATGGGATCCTACCAACCAAGTTTTCGAGATTAGAGGTAAATCCATCCCTTTGACTGTTGAGGATGTCTACTTTTTGACTGGTTTGTCAAGGCGTGGTGCCCCTCTCTCACTATCAGGTTCTGCTCGTGGGGGCGAATCTGTGAAGGATTACATTCGTCGATACTGTAGAGATGGATCTCAACCGAGTAGGGATGGAAAGATCAGTATTAGAGACATTAATGACCGGTCCTTGAGGACTATCTTATTCACCTTTGCTAGATTGGCTGGCCAACAGGTCTTATATGTAGTATGCCTTGGAATGCCTTAAACCAAAGGTATTCAACTGGTGTGATGCAGTACTTCCGGTGATAAAAGAATAGCTTACCAAGGTGAAGAACGGAAGATCCAAGAACTTTGGTTATGGTTCTATTCTGACCAATTTCACCTTGGAGAAGATCTCACTGTTGCAGCCATAGTACATTTCACTTGGAGTGCCAGCGCCGATAGAACCACGGATGCAGAGATGGGTCGATCTTATGGCTAGACATGTTGGTCAGTCACATATTTCATTCTCTGATGCTTTCTTTGAGTGGTTCAACCATCAACAGATGATTTATGCCGAGTATCCATATGCCGGGATGGATTTCCGGGGTGACCCAGATTTGGCGCTGCTAGCTGGCAAGCAGTGGGGTGGCATAGGTAAAAATCCTTGACCATGTCTTTGTTTATTGATTTTATGATGCTCTTGTGTTTTTTTTTAAATGTTATCAAGACTAATCCAACTCATTTTTTCATGCAAATATTGGACGAGTGCGACCAACAGTGTGTCTGAGCGTAGCAGCTGCCGTTCCAGCAGGAGAGGCTATAGGGAGGGCTGTCCTTTGCAATCTGGATGTACCTGAGAACCTTGCAGTATTGCAGGATCAGATCGAGGGCCTCACCCTTTGTATTCAGGATGTGAGGACCGACGAGTTACCTCTGAGATTACAACACCATACTACTAGCATGCCAAGTTGATGGACTAGGCTCTTATGTATGATCGCACAGGCGGTGACTTGTTATCACCAACGGCATTAGTCTAGGGTGCTTTCCTGCATTTTTGAGTTTTTGGGTCATGTGACCGATTTTGTCCTAGACACATAACATCTTGTAAAACTATAAACAGTTATATATATTTTTGATTTTCGGAGCTTTATTTTGGTTAAATTATATGATCTTGATGCAAATGTTGATGAAATGCTTTTCTTTTATAAATGTTGCAAATGTCTATCTAACACATAATTTGCTAATGAATCAGTTAATGTGTTTAAGCTTCTGGAAATGTGTTGATATTGAATGGAATCAAACTGCCTTTCCAAAACCCTGACCCTTAGGAACATACGATAGATAGCTGGATTTCGAATGGAATAGATGCCAATAAGTTGTAGGATGACGAGTTGTGAGTCTAGCATGACGACAAGTCAGCATATGCCATGTGCGATGGCATCAGAGAGGAGCTCTATCAATGCGCTATATTCAGCGATGTTGTTCGTTGACCGATCAATACATACCCTTATGAAATTCACTAACTCGCCGCTTGGATCAAAGATGGCCCAGGCTACAGAAGATAGGTTTCACGTACTACGACTAGCTCTGTCAGCGTATCCAACAAATGATTCCAATAGGTTCGACATATGCAACAAATGCAAAAGTGGATCACTCTTGATGAAATAAAAAATGTAACAAAAGCATATGAAGAGACTACTAGACTTAGTCAAGCATAGTAACACTTAAGGTACAACCCGTTTCGGGGTTGTGACAGTGGGATCCCATCATAATCTGCTAGCTTGTAGGCTCCTTTTACTAAGACTCGTTTAACAATGTAGGGACCCATCCACAATGATTGGAACTTACCTGCCCCCAATTTATCGGATTCTTGATCGTAAAGTAAGACCAAGTTGCCTTCTGAGAAGACACGGGGTTTGAAATTCTTGTCAAACTATGCCTTGAATCGTTTCTTATGAGCTTCGTTAGCCAAGGCGGCGTCACGACAGGTTTCATCCAATTGGATTAGTTCCAAGAAACGAGCCTCTTCCTTTGAAGTTCCGAGGAGAAGGTCGACTGTGAGCTTGAGAGATGAAATCTCACACTGAATCAGTAAGACTGCTTCCAGGCCATATACCAGCTGAAAGGGTGTAAATCCGGTTGCATTTCTTACCGATGTCCGGTATGCCCACAAGGCCGAGTACAAGATTAGGTGCCAACTCCATTTATGGACCCCAATCATCCTTTGCAGCATGCACTTCAGGACTTTGTTGATCTCCTCAAATTGTCCATTAGCTTGCGAATAATACGGAGTGGAACCGTCATGGCACAGTCCTAATTTGGCAGCCAATTCAACCATCATGTGATTGCAAAAATGCGATCCATGATCTGTGACTATAGCTTGTGGAACACCGAATCTGGAGACTACATGATTGAAAAAGAAAAGAGCAGCTGTTTCACCGCTATTGTTTAATGTAGGCATCACCTCAACCCATTTCGTAAAATAGTCGACTGCGACTATGATATACCCATGCCCCTCGGCCGAGGTGGGTTTACATGTCATGAAATCTATGCCCCATTTGGAGAATGGCCCAACTGCAACTACAGGATGCAGAGGTGCGGGTGGTATTTTGGTTTTGCGGTCGAAAATTTGACAAGCATGGAAACTTCTGACTGCGGTTATGCAATCTTTGAACATTGTTGGCCAGAAGTAACCTACTTGTAAAATATTTTGTGCCGTAGCATAACCATATTGATGCCCCCCACACGCGCCTGAATGACAATCATTCAGGACTTTTTCGGCCTCCTCATGGGTGAGGCACCTTTGCAGAACTGTATCGACACCACGACGGTAAAGTGTATCACCAACGATCATGTAGTCTTTTGCTTGGTATAGAGTACATCGTTGTCCTGGGCGAGAGGTATTAGACCCATATGTTTGGGTTTGGAGATAGATGATTATATCTCTATACTACAGATCACTCGACGATATCAGAAACAAAGATTTATCAATGATTGATGCTTTTGATGTTGAATCGTTGGACGACGATGGGAGGTCGCATAGTAACTCCGCGAAAACTAGAGATTTCTTTGATTTGGATTTTACGAATTCCAGATCAAACTCTTGCAAAATATCTATCCATTTCGAATATTTGCCCCCAAGTAACTGACGCGACAAGATGTAAGTCATAGGGTTGCAATTTGACAAAATGGTAGTTTTGTGAAAGAGGATATAGTGTCGAAATGTTTGTACTGCTTGAACAGCTGCAAGAGCCAGCTTTTCAACATAGGAGTACTTTCTTTCTGTATCATTTAAGTTTCGACTTAAATAATAGACAAGATGTTCGATTCCATTTTCTTCTTGAACTAAAACCATTGCGATGGTCATATCTGCCGGAGTTAGATATAGGTTAAAGTCTTTTTGATAGTCAGGAGCGTACATTAATGATGATTTTATTAGGGATTCCTTTAGAGCATCAAAGGAAGCTTGCGCGACCTGATCCCAGTTGAAGGGAATTTATTTTTTTAAAAGACGCGTATAACCTTTAGCAAGTTTGGCCTAATTTGGAATGAACCTCCTTAGAAAGTTTGCTTTCCCTTGGAGTTTCTGAATCTGAAGCAAATTTGAAGGTGGAGGCATATCGATGATCGGCTGAACCTTACATGGGTTGAGACGAATCCCGTCCTTTGAAACTACAAAGCCAAGTAAACGACCAAAACCGACACAAAACACACACTTGTGCAGATTGAGTCGTATCTTGTAGTGTCGGCAACGTAGAAATATAGCTCTCAAATTCTGCGGATGATCAGTCTGCTTTCGCGAATGAGCCGGAAGATCATCGGGATATGGTTGAACGATGTTCTTGATGTCATGGAAGGCATAATTCATAGCCCTCTGAAAAGTTTCCCCTGCGTTCTTTAAACTGAAAGGTAGCTTGCGGTACGCAAATGTGCCCCATGGACAGATAAATGTAGTCTTCGACTGGTCTTGTGGGCGGATATTTATTTGATTATACCCCGAAAATCCATCCATAAAAGAAAAGATTTCGCATCCGACGCATTCATCAATTATCTGGTCGATGAAGGGTGTAGGGTAGTTGTCCTTTGGACAAGCTTGATTTGCATCCCTATAATCGACGCACACTCTAATCGTTCCCTGCTTTTTCATCATAGGAACAATGTTCGATACCCAATCAGTTAGAGGAACTGGGTAAATGAAACCAACATGTAAACTTTTTTCAACTTCTGCCTTGATGGCAACGACTTTCTTCGGGTTCACCTACCGAAGCCGTTTTCGTACTAGTTTGACATCTGGATACATCTTAATTTCGTGTTCAACTATGCTTGAGTCAATGCCTAGCATTTCTTCATATGACCATGCAAAGACATCTCTGAACTCGCGAAAGAGAGCGCAATATATTTCCAGTTCTGAACAAGAACAAGATTTGCCAACATGAATATTCTCTACAATATCTGGTTTGGTCGAGATATTTATAGAGATAGTTTCTTCAATATTGGATAGATTTCGCTGGGAATCACTCGTATTTACAGTATTTGATAGAAAATAAAAAACCGAAGGATGATTAAGGTCACTGGAGCAATCTTTGTGGTAATCCAGAAGATGGGAACGATGGTGGTAATCTTCCCATGGTGCCTCTCCTATCATCACTGACTGAACAATTCCTTCGTCTTCAGAATGTACATGCGACCAAGGATCTGAAGAGGTACCATATTCCTTAGATCTATCTATCCAAACACTCGATGAGCGTTGATTTGGGTTTGCCACCCAGGCCGAGAACATTGATTGCTACAATATTTCTATTAGGCTTGGAGGCAATACCTGGTGTTGATCCATGCTAACATCATGTTCGAAAATCTTCTGAATCTTTGTAGATATAGAAGATACCATATTGCAGGTTTCCACCGTGGCCACTTCTGCCAGATTGTTTGGAGGTGGTAGGGAAAAAGTACCCATCATTGTAGGGCCTTTTAGTAGGCCTACTTCGATATTTTGAAGTGATTGAGAGCTTCCATTGATCATCGGAGTGCTTCCCGTAAGTTGTGAACTGTTGGGGAGAAAGGTTTGTTGGTCAACAATCGCAATTCCTCATTGAAAAGGAAATGCAATATTTCTAAAGTATGTTGACACAACAACAGCCATAGCATAAATCCAGGGCCTTCCCAGTAGGATGTTGTAATCGAGGTTTCCATCAATAACTTCAACATCAATTTCTACTGTTTTTCCCCCCAGTTCAACTTGTAAGTTACTTAAAATCCCGTACGGGGTGTATGTTTGTCTATCAAATGCTTTTAATGTCGTTGATGATCTTGACAAGGGTGGTGATCCTAAAGTTTTCCAGCAACTCATTGACATAATGCAGGTAGATGCCCCCTCATCAATAATTTTTCGATGAATAGTTTTGCTGAGGGCTTTCACTTGGATGAGGAAATCGAGTTGAGCTGGTAACTGAGGTTCATATCATTTATGATTAAAGGCCACGAGATTGGAATTCGCTGGGTCAATCCCACCTATTGCTGATAAAAGAGCTTGCTTTTGGGAGGGGCAATTTTGCAGTACTTCAAGTGTCGACATAGCGGACGACGATTGGGCCAGGTCCTCTACTATATTATAATTCTGTGCTACTCGGGCACGCGGATTAAATGTCGATTTGTGTACTACTCCCTTTGGTGGCTTTATTGTTAACTTAGGAATGATGGGTGGCACAAGTTCGGTTGAAGTTATTGTCGAACTACTAGGTTGATCTGCAGCCTTTTTGTTTGACAGCTGTGGATTTCCGTAATCCTTATTCCTTGTCGATTTCAAAGCATCATTTTGCTGTTTCGAAATGGACAACATAAGCACTTGGGATGGAGAATCATTGTCGCTAGAAACCAGATTGGTTTCTGGGTTTGGAAAGGGATCAGTCAATACCGCTGAGGTTTTTGAACTCTTGAAGAACTTCTTAATATCAGCTTTATGCGGACAATCTCTCGTCCAATGGTCCTCATCACATATGAGACATGGCCGATTAGGTTTCGTTTTCCCAGAAGGGTTTTCAGAAGATTTTTCAAGAGACGAATCATCCTGTTTCTTCTTTTTGCTTTTCTTTTTCTTCTTTCCCCCTGGTTGCTTCGCATATTTTCCTTTGTCAGTCGACACACCATTAACCTCCGAGGCAGGAAGTTTTTCATTTGCTTTTTTATTGGAAACTGCAAGGGCTTTACCAGATGTAGCTTTTGCGGTTTGCGTACTTGAGGTACCAATCACACCGTCGCCGGCATGAGAGTCCCTGTTCGATTTAGGAGGAGGAACGGAAAACTCCGGTCTAGGAGCATCAAGAATTTTGTCGTAGAGCGTGCCAAACTGCGTATAGATCAAGTCTAGATATTGCGCACGAGCAATGAATTTCTCTTCAGTGACAACTCCTCCCTTGGCCGCATCTTCTGTAATAAAAGGTAACAATGACTTAATAAACCATTAAGTTAACAGCTGATTAGGAACATATGTTTTTACCATTCTATGATGACGTCGCCACTGATGAATATGATCAGATATGTGAGTGGCTGTTGTCTACTTGAAATTGGTAAGAAGCTCCGTTCCTGTTTCATACCTTATGGGTAACTGAAAATGGGTTAAAAAGGTGGTGGCTAGGGCGCCTAAGTTATCGAATGAAGCTCTAGGCAATTCGATGTACCATTTTGCTACCGGACCAGTTAACATTCTCTGAAAAAGGCGAAGCCTAATCGAATCATCATTGAGAGTGTTAGACGAACACCACAGATGAAAGGTCATCACATGATTTGACGGATCTTCACCTGGATTTCCATTGAATTTGGGAATATCTTACGGAAGTTTATGAGGAATCACCGGCCAATAAGGGGCATAAGCAGTTGGATCATTTGTTAGCTGATTCAGATCTGGTAATTCTAGAGTTGCTACGAAAGGCAACTGCTGATTCAGGTTTGGTGTTGAGTCTTGAAAATGTCATTCATTTCCATTACACTTTCACTATTATGTCCATTATATCACCTCCATTTCACTACTATGTCACCACATTCATCCCACGTTCGTTATCATTGGGCCACATTTATGTTTTTCCAATCTTTATTAATTCTAAGCCTTTTAAGTGAATTTGGGGTTAAAAATTAGGAAATAATGTGCATATGCTTATACCTAACAAATGGGTTTAGATTGTTGACATGTGTAGGTTGAAAGGAAGCTTCTAAAGACCCTTATGTAGCACTCTAAGGCCAAATTCGAATTTGAGTGGAAAGAATCATGGGATCATGAGGATATGTGTCACATCTCCTAATTGTATTGTAACTCTAAGAAGACATGTGTCTTATTAGTTCCTATTTTGATTAGGACTCTAGAGGTAGAGGAAGAGATTCATAGACTCTCATTAATGAGACGGCTTCTCATCTTTTTGTATAAATAGGAGATCTCTCTCCTTTATTTGTTAGCTTAGCTTATTAATCTTAGCTTGTAAGATTAGAGTTTGGAGTTATTTAGCTTGGAGTTTGTAGTTCTTCCTTGATGACTTTTGAAAGCTTTGGAGAGCTTTGTTGTACTTTGTAATTTTGAAAAATTTGGATAAAGCTTTAATGTTCTCAACATGGAAGGAGATGTGAAGTAGATGTCATGGAGCATATTAGAATGTAAGGTAGAGTAGATTTCATTTTGTAAATTTTGCTTTGATTTCATTATGTCATTTGATTGCTTTCAAGTTTGATAGATTAGATTTTTCTTTCATGCAAGTGTGTTCAACCGGTTGATTGTAGATTAGTGATGCACATAGCCTTTTAATGACTAATGACATGATGGAATCATCTTGTCCTTCTGCTGATTTATTTTCTGAGTTCTAATTCCAACATTGTTATTTCTTTCAGTTTTTTTTGCTCATTTACTTTCATGCAATTTAGATATCATATTACTCCATTTGTTTATGATTACCTTCCTATATCCAAGCGACTCAAATAGTGAGGAATCAGAATATTATTTGATATAATATGATTTAGTTTACTTTTCTGCAAGTTAGTGATTAGATTACTCATGTCATTTTCGGTTACCTCCTACAGCCAGAGCGAGTCAAACGGTGAGGGATTGAAGTATGAATGTGTAGTTTGATCTTAGTTTCATTTTATGCAATTTCATTTCATGCAATTTAGATATCATATTACTCCATTTGTTTATGATTACCTTCCTATAGCCAAGCGACTCAAATAGTGAAGAATCAGAATATTATTTGATGTAGTATGATTTAGTTTACTTTCCTGCAATTTAGATATCAGATTACTCAATTTGTTTACGATTGCCTCCTATAGCCAGAGCGAGTCGAAAGGTGAGGGGTCAGAATATGAGTTGAAGTAGTGTGATTTAGTTTCCTTTGCTTACAATTTTTGAATTGCTTTAAGTTCAGGTTTCTTTTTATACAGCAGCAAGGATACTGGGTTTCATAGTCACTAGCTCATTGTTTGGTTGTTGCATTCTATTTTGATTGAAGTAGCTGCATATTTACACTTTTGTTTAAGTACTAATTCCATCAGTAACATGTTTTAAGATCTTTTGAAGTGCTAAGTTTTGGAAGTTACCATTAGGGACATAGGCCTTGTCTTGATATCTCTATCCATACTTGTCCTTTAAAAGTATTCTTAAGACCTTAGAATAGGATTTCCATTTGCATTAGACACTTTAGGAAACCAACAAGAACAAAACCCCAAAAAACAACATAAACTATAAAACAATGAAGTAAGAAAAAGGTTAATTAAGCACATATGGTGCACCACAATTCATCAGTTTACGATACCCGGATTGATAATTTATGTAGAGCAATTTAAGACATTAAATTTACTAGACATTTTTGGCGTTGTTGCCGGGGAAGTAAAATTAGGAGACCTTATTTCTTACATCTAAAAAAAATTTTATTAATAATTCTTGAGTATGCTCTCCTCCTGCACTTTGTGTGATCTGGAGGATCAGAAAAAGGATTGTTAAGTAAAAAAAAAAATAAAAAAAAATAATTCCTGAGTATGCTCTCCTCCTGCACTTTGTGTGATCTGGAGGATCAGAAAAAGAATTGTTATGTTAAAAAAAAAAGGAGACAAAATAAACTTCATCATTTCAATTGATTCAATTAAAAAAAAAAATGAAAAAAATGAAACTCAACTGCTTTGATAGGTTCAAATTTTCCAAAATTGTCTGGTTATGGTTTGTAGTGGCCTTCAAAACACTGTATCCTGTTTTAATAAGGTCTTGCAACTTAGCTGCGGAAAGTGCCATGATTTCGCAACTAGTTAAGAATTCCGCAGCTGTTTCAAGGTTTAGCAGGTTACAAGTGTCCAATAAAGAAATCGACCACATGGGCATCTCCAGAATTGTTCCGACATGGATCCTATCCTAGTCACCCCGCTCAGATTGATGAAAAACCAGCCTAAGACCTCAGTCAAAGTCAAATTTTTAGCATGTTTTTCTTGAAGTAATTGCTGCCTGAAATTGAAAATCATTAATCCTTTTTATAAAATTTTACAATTTCAGAGAAGAAAAAAGAAAAGAAAAACAATCTATGTCTATCTTCAATCCTAGCTTCCACTGTGGTTTCAACAAAAAAATCTGCCTCCTTGATCAAGCTTTGGCCTGAAACAAACCTACAACATAAAAAAATGCACTGTATATGTGAAAAAAAAAGGATCGAATGTTAAAATGATTAGGTAATAATGAGGAGGTGAATGCAAATTTGAAGAATCCATGATAACTCCATCAAGGGGCCTCGACATTTCTTTTTAGAGGCTGAAATTTATTATTGTTTAGATGGATTGAGCTCCTTGTTTGTGGACCGAATCGTGCATTTTTGGAGGTTGATTCCTGTAGGAGGCATTCATCATTTAGTGGTAGAGTTCTAAATTGATTTCACCTTTGGATAACTACATTATTAGCTAGAAACAACAGGTTGAATTCTTGAAGGTAGCTTCTGGTGATCCATTAAATTATTGAGGGCTAAGTAGTCATTTTTCTCCAAGGACGAGAGCATGTAAGCTGATTGAATTTGCTAATAGAAGACTCATTACATCCCTGTGCCTATCCTTCATCCTGGCCAATTGTCTAGCTCGAAGTAGCTTTAATGTGCCTGAAATTACAGTCCATCACTTACAGTCAAAATACTTGATCATAACAAATGAAACAACACCAATGTCTTTGAAATTTTTTATACTGTTCATTTGTTATTTCCCTGTGTTCAAATTGCAAATCAAACAAGAAAAAAACGAATGCAGCAATTCATAAAAGCAGAACAGTAAAAACATCAACTCAGAAAAAATGCAGAACAGAGAAAAACGTCAAACTTTGAGAGCACGATTTGGAAAAATGGAGGCGAATTTAAAAAAACTAAAACATGGGTTTTTTCGCCAGCTAAGTCAATTAGATAACTTAGAAACCGTTTGAAGAAATTTGTGGTGGTATGGGAGAAATTTGCGGTTCTTTGGAGTGCATTTTTGACTTCCGCGTGAAAAAAAACGGAATTTTCAATTAAATGAGCGGACAGTGATTTAATTCAGCTCTGTGCTAGCACCTACTCTACCTCTACCACGTCTTCCACCCTTTGCCACCACATCTTCTACCCTTATGCCACCCGTTTACAATCCAACACCTGTTTAACAAATCGAATACGGCACTGTCTAACTCCATTTCGTGAACCAATTCAAGACGGCTCTCCATTACGTGATCTGGTTGGGCACGACTCTTCACAGCATCACTCTATTTTTAATCGATGATTATTGTACTCGAAATCTTGTCTAGGATTGCTGCCAGTTTTTTAATAACTCATGACAAAATCCACAACCGTTTTATAAACGTGCTTGTGTCCACGCACACAACCACTCCCAAAACGCTTGCAGAGGTAAAAGGTGGTACGCTTATCTCTTATGAAGGCAGAATTCAGCTTCTAGAGATTGCACAGGTTCCGGAGGAGCATGTTGGCGAGTTCAAGAGGATTGAAAAGTTCAAAATCTTCTACCAATAATTTATGGGTGAACTCGAAGGCGATTAAGAGGCTTGTGGAGGCTGATGCTCTTAAAATGGAGATAATTCCAAATCCGAAGGAAATAGATAGGGTAAAGGTGCTTCAGCTTGAAACGGATGTAGGTGCTACTATAAGTGTTAATGTTCCAAGATCATGCTTTCTCCCAGTGAAGGCAACTTCAGATTTACTACTTGTGCAGTCGGATCTTTACACTGTGGAGGAAGGTTTTGTCATCCGAAATCCTGCTAGAGTCAACCCTGCAAATCCCTCGATTGAGTTGGGTCCTGAATTCAAGAAGGTTGGAAACTTTCTAAAAGCATTTCAAGTCCATACCTAGCATCATTGATCTTGATAGTCTAAAGGAGATTCCACATGGAAATTTTGAAAGACATTGGGGCATATTTACAATTGATGGTCAGGTTAAATATGAGATTGACATAGTGCAAGATGCGGGTCTGGTGAATACAAAAAATGTTCGATACCTCTCTTCAAGGTGGTGTGTTGCAAATGATAACCTCTCTTCACAGTATTTTCTACACTCTGTTTTCATTAGCTGCGGAATCCAGCCACTTTTCGTAGCTGATTCAACTTTTCGCAGATGTTTTGTTAAACTCTAGGTTGCAGGTGTTATCAAGCAAAACAAGCCACATGGGTAGCTGGGGGAATGTCAGTACATGGATGGTGTCCTATTCATTTGGTCCAATTTGATGAAAAAGACTCCGGTCAAAGGGAAGTCAAATTGTGTGTTATCACTAAGTCGCTGCATGTCAAGAAAAAATAATAATTTTGAATCAATGAAATGAATAAGTTATTTGCTCACTTTTCTGAAGTTATTGATTAATTTTGGATTGATGATGAAATATGAATGGCTAACTTTGTATCCAAGATTTTTAGCTACAGAACCGTGCACATTCCGCAGCTAAAGTCCAATTCCGCAGCCAAAAAAATCTCATTGTTCAAATCAGCCTATCTTTCTCATACAAAATCAGATTTTGATGATTTAAGTATCGTTGGAAAGATATCAACAAGATCTACACAATGAGAAATATACCATTAGAGTTTGAAATGGTAAATAATGAAATAAATTGCTGAAAAGAAGCAACATTCAACTTGGGGCACTAATTCCAAAGCAGGTATAAATTATTTTGATTTTTCCTTTGAGAACTTGTTTCATTAATACAAATTCTTAGTTTTGTGTGTAAATATCATAACTAGAGAGATTGATCACCTCTCTCCTTTGATAATCTTACATTCCATTGCAGAAGAAGTATTAGTTTTTTTTTTTTTTTGCAGGTTTTAGGAGGAAGGACAAATGACTACAAGAAAATGGTGTCTCTCTAAGAGGCCAATTTGTTTCATAAGAGGATGATCAACAACAAAGAGGAAATATGCTGATGCAAAATCAGATCCAAACACTTGAAAAACTTTCAG